>SEYY01018377.1:15000-45000 GCA_009176605.1 Armadillidium nasatum
GAAACATCTGGAACCTTCTTCAATTGTAAGGGTAGAATTATGGATGCGAGCGAATGCTTATTACAAATATAATAACTGAAGACAATATAGGATTTAAAAAAAATAAAAAATTTGCTTCAGATTTTTTTTACTAGCAATATTCCTGGTGCTCCATCAGTATAAATGGAGAAAACTATATTGAAAGAAATGTTATTGATGTGATACTCATTCGTGATTTTCCGTAATGTCAACCGTATTTGTCTTCCTCATTTAATCTTCACAAAGTAGGAATTTCTGCTTGACATCCGTATCCAGAATGTATCACGTAAATACAAAAATTTAGAAGCAGTTAAATAACACCGATGGTTTCATCGAGCAGTAGACTGAATTTCATCTGACTATTCTTAATTTTCTGGCTCCTGCCATGTCTCTTGATAAATGTCTTGTAACATGTATGTGAATAGTTTCAGTATCGTGTCGCTGGAAAGGGAAACTTGTACTATCTGTTATGTTATCATTTCGGCACATTAGTCTTGCCATTTTAAATGTTATACATGCATGGTATCACAAGAGTTTCTCTTATTCTAAACTATTATGGTAGTTTGCATTTACTAAAATTCAGTTCATCAGACATCTCCCTAATTGTAGGTCTACGGTCAGAGCGCAATAAATCTCGAACTTTCACAATACTTTCGTTGGTTGTTGAAGTGGAAGGCCGGCCAGACCGGGGTTCATCTTCGACTGACATGTGACTGTCTTTAAATTTGTGGACCCAGATAAAAACATTTAAACATTTGACCGGCTCAGTCATTTATCCCCGTAACTAATTTTTAAGAGTTCATAAGTCTCCGAAGATGGTTTCCCGGTTTTAAAACAAAATTTTACACAAACTTGTTCTTTTTTCAGCCATTTTGAGAAATCAAAAATCTCCCGAGACAAGACAACACGTCTTCACTTACCAGGATGCGTCTCGATACTGAGGAAATATACCATTCTGATCTTTTCAGTAAGTTTCAAGGACAAAATCAGCTACCCGTACAACATCCACTCGCAAACCTAGCCCATCTTATAGAGCAGTGCCGCCACCTGTTTTAAAACTTTAAAATCACACCCCGTAACAAATCCTGGTCATTAAAGGTCGATATGTCCAGATTCACGGCGTTTGAAAGTGTGCAAGCCAAAGGAATTTGGAAAAACAGTTAATGGGAGTGTGTTCCAGACTTTACCTGCAAAGTACATGTAAAACTAAGCATAGGGATAAAGTCTGGGGTCAGAGAGTTGGACAGAGAAAGGATGAGAATATGTATAGAGCTCTTCTCAATAGAGGACTTATATGACGGCAGACGGCAGGCAGAGTTCAGAGGAACAATGTTCGTTGTAATAATGATAGAATAGAGAGAGTGACGCAACGATTCGACGGGCAGAAATAGACTGAAGAGAATTAGCGAGAGGAGAGTTGATGAGACGAAAGGCCCTAGGCTCCTCCACTTCAAGGAGAACTGTATGAGTGGAACCATCTCCGATGTGTGAGGGGTACTCCATACAGCGACAAACAACGCCCCTATAGAGAGCAAGCAACAGGGGTGGCGTGAAATAATTACAAAGTCGCATCAGAACATCCAACCTCTTGGAAGCTTGTTTAGGAAGAGAAGTAATGTGATCTTTCCAAGAAAAATCACGAGAAAAAGAAATTCGAGAATATTAAGGTTTGAGTTGTGTGTTTTCGAAGAAGGTATCATAGTCATGTGGAAGATTGTGTCGAGAAGAGAAATGGAGAAATTGAATTTTTGAAGTATTGAAAATAATCATGTTTTCTCTGCTCCAATTCGAAATAGGAGAAAGATCAGAGGTTAATTGCTTCAAGGTCACCATTCTAGCTTCAATTAACGGCTGTTGTGTGGGGCGTTTTTTAAAATCAAAAGGAGTAATGAAGGGTAAAGTCATCAGCATCGGTTTGAAATAAATGATCAGGTAATAGAGGGATTATCATTAATGAAATGTAGTAAAAATGCTGGAGATAGGACAGAACCCTGAGGAACACCGTTATTAATTGATCTAAAGGAAGAACGTTGGCCGTCCAAAATAGCTGCTATAGAACGACTGGAAACAAAATTAGAAAGAAGATCACAGATAGAAGGATTGACTTCGAAAGAGGTAACTTTATAAATCAAAACTTTGCCACAGACTCTATCGAAGGCTTTCGATATGTTCAGCGCGACAGCAAAGATTCACCGAAATTAAGAAGAGCAGAGGACCAAGAGTCAGAGAGAAGGAAAAGAAGATGTTCCAGTAGATCGTCCCTTACGAAAGCCATACTAGCAATCAGAGGTAAGATTAGAAGAATTGAGATGCTTCCTAATCTTCTTGTTAAGGATGGATTCAAAAAATTTAGAAAGAACGGAGGTCAAAGAAATGAGACGGTAGTTGAAAGATTGAGTGTGATCCCCCTTCTTCGGCACTAGCTGAATGAACACATGTTTCCATAAAAACAGAAAGCTGAAGTTGAAAGACAGAGGCGAAATAGTTTACGAAAGCAGTGTTCAAGTTCGGAAGCACAAATTTTGAGAATCACAAGAGCACGCCTTCTTAGTACTAAGCTCAGAGAGGGTAGAAATGAGGTATTTAGAAGAAATTATAATTTTAGGCATATAGTTGGAGAGGGTTGAAGGAAGAAGAATTGTACCGTTGAATTTGCGGCAAAAGTTTGAGCGAAGAAGTCAGTTGTACTGGCAGAAAATACTTTAAAAGATAGAAGAGGATACAGAGATAAGAAGGTGATCGGAGGAACCCAGAGGTAGATGTAATTTAGCAGTATAAGGAGAAGAATTAGAAGTTAGAAAAAGGTCTAGAATGTTGGGTTCATCTCCAAGGCAATCATATATACGAGTAGGGAGTTTCACCAATTGCTCAAAGTCGTTTTGGATAGCGAAATGTAAGGCATGTTCACTAGCTGCATAATAAGAACTAGAAGAATGCCATTGTCGGTGGTGAACATTGAAATCACCTAATATGATAATTGGAGAGAAAGGAGATGAAGAATGTGCTCTATTTTGGAGTTTATATAGTGGAAGAATTTAGGATAGTTAGTGGAATTAGGAGATAAATAAAATGAACAAATGAATTTAGACGTAGAGCTTAAGCCACACGGAAGACTTCAAATTAGAGACACAAAAATAAACAACATAGTTGGCGCACGTATGCACAATAACTGCCTTTGACTGAAAATTGAGGGTAGAGACAGTAGGAAGAAACAGAAAAGTGTTTGCTATTAGAATGCTCAAACACCTGAGTTTCGATCGAAATAAGAGGTGAAGTCTAGGAGAAGAGAGGTATGTTCAGCAATGTAAAAATTAGACTGAAGACCTTGAAAATTGCAGAAATTAATTTAAAAAAATAGATTGCGTACCATTGGGTACCGAAATGAGATGAGAAGTACCCTTAATATCCCATATACCCAAAGGGGGTAACCTCATATCCTCGGAGGCGCTACTTCCCTCCCATATATATATATATATATATATATATATATATATATATATATATATATATATATATATATATATATATATATATATATATATATATATATATATATATATATATATATATATATATATATATATAAATGTGAGCTTTTTTCTCCTTGCGCTTAGCTCCGAATGACTCAGTCGTTAAACGAGTACATCAGTGGAGTGCCCTTGCCACTGATGGGAATAATCTCCGGCATCCACGATAGGCCTGGCCCAGCCAGCGGTATCCGCCGTGGGCCCGTGAAACCCAAGGATCTTCCTCGAAAGATCCCACTGACAGGACGATAGCCCTTCCTGGGGGATGAAGATTATTATTATTATTATATATATATATATATATATATATATATATATATATATATAATATATATATATATATATATATATATATATATATATATATATATATATATATATATATATATATATATATATATATATATTAGTGATGGATCGGATGTCATATTTTCTCATTTGAGGATACGGTTTCGGATGCGGATGTCGAATTTTTGAAAGTGCGGATGCGGATGCGGATTTGAATTTTTGAAAGTGCGGATGCGGATGCGGATGTTGAATTTTCGAAAATGCGGATGCGGATGGATGCGGATGCGGATGCCATCACTAATATATATATAAGTTTTTTTGCAACATAGCAATGTTCCTATATAATAACTAATATTAGTATCTTCTCGAAAAAAGAAAATGTTATATTTTTTTTTGAAACATTGCATTGCAACTTGCAATACCGACGAGATTATCCTATTACTACTCGCATTAATTTTCTCCAAGAAGGAAATAAAAGTCTCCTGCTCTTGTTAACTACTTATCATTGTGAAGTTCATTTCGAATTAGCGTCTTTTACTCTAAACGATGATAACCTATTTCAGTGTGTCTCTCGTTAAAGGGACGCTATAGATTTTTATATGTTTCTTTAGTTCAACAATTAAAAGTAACAGGTATGATTACTAATAAATTTTTGTATCAGATATGGAAACATCTTCCTCACACTGATGGTTTTTCAATCACCACTATTTGGGATTAAATTTGCAGAGTATACACTCTTTGTTTTCGAAAGGCATTCTTTATTTAAATTATTATTATTATTATTATTATTATTATTATTATTATTATTATTATTATTATTATTATTATTATTATTAATTATAATTTTAATTTTTTTTTTGGAATTAAAACACGTTAGCAGTTGAGGACTTCGTTGTTAGAGCTTCGTTATTTTAACTCTTATATTATTATTATTATTATTATTATTATTATTATTATTATTATTATTATTATTATTATTATTATTATTATTATTATTATTATTAATTAATTATTATTTTTATATTATAAATTATAATTTAATTTATATTATTTAAAAATATATTATATATATAATATATATATATATATATATATATATATATATATATATATATATATATATATATATATATATATATATATATATATATATATATATATATATATATATATATATATATATATATATATATATATATATATATATATATATATATATATATATATATATATATATATATACTGTAATATAGACATTCATTGATGAATATGTGGATTGAATATTGATTGGTATAAAGGCTAAATTAGAATTAGAGTAAATGTTTAATAAACATTTATTTATCATTATTAATATTGTTCTTAATGACACTTAACTAACACTAGTATTGTGAGTTTCAGAGAAGTTGTTGTTGAAGTAAAATTCGATTCCGACAATATTTGCCCTAGTTGTTGAAAGTTCTCTCAACATTTGCTAAGAAATTAAGGGAAAGAGGACACTCATCTCTCCCTTTCCACTTGTTGAAGTTGAAGATTCTTTCTTTCTGTGATTGAAAACTGGAAATTTTATATAGCAGTATCCTATGTTGATATCTTTACGACCATTAATTTTAAATTATATATATTAATTGATCCTTCTTTGGTTATCATTTTCCCAATTTTAAAAGATTATTTTAATTCCTTAGTAGCCCATAATACTGTTGGCTTTCGTTTCAAGAGATAAGTTTGGGTTACGGCATTTAAAACTCTTGAAAAGCAAAGAAAGTCTTGGTAATGATAGGAAGGTTTTTTTTTTTTTTTTATTGTATAATAAAATTAATTTGTGTTCACTTTTTCTCTTAATCACTTAGTTTCAGGAGTCGACACAACAAGATACTTTTTAAGGGCTCCTCCCATTTTTAAGACACTAATCACTTTATTTATTTATTTATTTTTTTTATTATTTTTTATTTTTTATTTTTTTTATAATTTTATTATTTTTTTTTCATATAAAGCTCCACAAACTCGTAATTGCAATATAGGAGCTGTATTGCCATATTGAAATGTTCATTTTACATTTGAAAATAAATCTATTTTTGAGTTATGAGCAAAATGCGTTCTTTAAATTTGGAATATTCATCAATTCTTTCTCTCCTAATAATTGCCAATTGAAGTGTTATTTGCAAGATTAGAATGTATCACACGTTAAATAACACATGAATAAACCCAAAAGAAAACTCTCAACGTCTTGTGAAATGATAAAAGAAACAATTTTTCCAATACCTTCTTTCTTATTTCGTTAACACGGAAAGAATTTTCAAAAAAAAAAAAAAAAAAAAAAATTTATTTTAATTATCGTTATTATAATTTTTTCCATTCCAAATTAATATAAATATTTAATTAAGTAATATTGAAATTAAAAATGTTTCATAATGCAATTTTACTCTAATTTGGTTTTAAAATAATCCCATTACCAATATTAACTAATCAAGACTAACCAATACCAACTGATCAGTCGATTACCAACAGTCAATTTAAATTTACTGACACCGATACCAAATTGCTTTTTAATAGACGCATCTTGTATATATATATATATATATATATATATATATATATATATATATATATATATATATATATATATATATATATATATATATATATATATATATATATATATATATATATATATATATATATATATATATATATATATATATATATATATATATATATATATATATATATATATATTAGTGTATATATATGAGTGTGTGTATTTGTGTAATTTACAAAATGTCCTTGTGTATATTTGTGATAAATCTTTGAAATTTAATATTAAAATTATAAATTACATATATGATGCAGATGTTTCTCGTTTTTTACCCAATTGTAAAAGAATTTCTCTTAAAGAAATCGAATCTGAAGGGATCGAAGAAGCCCAAAATGAAGCTCCTTTTGAGTCACTTATTGTATTGGTCTTTTTATTATTTAAGAGTTGTTAAAAATATCTCTTTTTACGCACGGCAGGTCAGTCTTTGGAGAGAGAGAGAAAGAAGGGAGGATCTCGTTTCTTCTTTTTTTAAGCCATTTGACGGTACAGAAACACAAACAAAAGGTGATCACACAAAGCATAAAAGGTAAATAAAAACGACGACAAATGACAGGATAAAAGAAGTGATCCTCTGAAATCGGGATTGTTATAAGGGATTAAATCCTTTACAGTAATTAGTGGAACGTTCTTAACAAAAGGAGTTACAAAAAGACTTTGTTTTTCTGAATCTTACTCACAAGTTAGGAGTAAAGGATTACTGGAAAAGTAAAGACGTTAATATTATTTCCATGCGGGAGATGACCTATTAGATAAAATAGGTTAGGCTTTTAATAGGCAAATAATAGATTTGTGTGCATATATATATATATATATATATTATATATATATATATATATATATATATATATATATATATATATATATATATATATATATATATATATATATATATATATATATATATATATATATATATATATATATGGCCAGACTGCACATTAGCATCCATCCATAACTCAAAAACTACTAATCCTACGTTAAAAAGGATTATATTTTTGAAATCCTTGTCGAATTTTAGGTAAGAAAAATTGAGAAATAAAAAATAAATTCTTATAATAAATTTTTTTACATAAGTGAATTTTACTTTTTTAGAAGCCTCGCAAGAATCGTACGTCAGGCAATGTCAGTTTTTTTAAATTTTTTAGAATTTGGAAAACATGGGAAATACCCCAAATCGTCGACAGGAAAAGTAGTCGACAATATCATCATCACTCACGGGTCGGGGGGTACGGGGGGCAGAACCCCCCTTTGACAAATGATCGGTATAGCACCAAAATTAAATTTTTAGTTCATCGCTTAGCAACACCCTTACCAACTCGCTTCATAGAACGCACTAATGTGATTTTTTTACACTCCTTATATTTTAATTTTCAAGTTGTACATTTATATATATATATATATTTTTTTTTTAATTTTTTTTTTTTTATAGTTTTCTTACTGCAAATTACCCAAGGATTTCAAAAATATAATCCTTTTTAACGTAGGATTAGTAGTTTTTGAGTTATGGATGGATGCTAATGTGCAGTCTGACCTATATATATATATATATATATATATATATATATATATATATATATATATATATATATATATATATATATATATATATATATATATATATATATATATATATATATATATATATATATATATATATATATATATATATATATATATATATATATATTATATATATATATATATTACTTATTTATTTATTTTTTTTTTTTTTTTATTATTATTATTTTTTTTTGGAACTTTTTTTTTTTTTTTTTTTTTTTAAATATTAGGTGGTATTATCTAGATACTAATTTTATATTGGATTAATAAAATGTACTTTTTATCATCTGAAATTTCAGTCACAAAAACAAAAGAAAAAAGTTTTATTTTATTATTTATTAATTTTTACGGAATGTATAATAAAAATTTTCATTGGATAATTTTTACTTTTGCAATTTTTTTTTCCAAGAAAGTTTTTTACTTAGTATTTCATTTATTCTTTCTTTAGAGGTAGTTTAAAATAATAAAAATTCTGTTAGATAAGAGTGAAGCTCAATTTCTCAACTGAGGAGTGATTTATGTAAGACTTTAATAGAGTTGGCTTCTTTTCTTTAATATTTTTGGTTACTTTCTTTATCCCCAAATGACACCAATTACTAACACGTCTAAGCATTATTTTCTGAGAAATGAACTCAAAATATAGAGAATTGATTCACTGTAATTATCTAAATGAAATTTTATATCGTAAAATTTGTTTTGCTTATAAATGGACAAGGAGAATTGCAAAGTACAATTTTAAATTGCTTGGAAAAGATTGAAAAGAATAAGTAACAATTATCATGATATCGGTTTGCAGCTCTTTCCATGTGGGATAAACTTCTATCTACTCATATAAATCTTGTCACCATATGAATCTTGGAAATTTTATATGAATTATAGTATTATACAAATAATTCTATAAATTTAAAGGAAAAAACCTTTGTTTGTTTCGATATTTTGTCCTTATTTACAAATATTCCAATAGAACTTACGCTGCAGATGTTGGAGGACTATGTTGTTGAAAATAATTTATTATTCTCTGTCCCTTTTACAATTATAAGAACGATAGTTTCTTTATGTATTGATCACGCTTATTTTGAATTTAATGGAAAATTTTTTAAACAAAAGAAAGGTTTGAGTGTGAGATCACCACTTTCACTTATACTGAGTAATATATTTATGGAACTGTTTGAAAAAAACATATTTGAAAGTTTACCTGATTACTTAAAATCTGAAAATGGTTGAGATATGTAGACGATGTGTTCACCATTTCTTCCATAACTTTCATTCCATTTAGATGTTTAAAAAGTTTTTAAACTCTCAAATTCCCATCATTAATTTTACATTAGAGTTGGCAAAGAAGATCCATTGCCGGGTTTAGATGTATTGGTTATGAGTTCTAGAAATGTTTTTCCGGTTTTTAGAATAGATTTCCATCCACAATAATTCTTACTTACATTGGTATTTTTTGCATTCTGTACATATAAAAAGGGATTGATTATTTTGCAGACTCTGAAAGCTCTAAAAATTTAATCATACAAGTAAATAATTTTATGAATCATATTAATTTTTTGTATTTATTCTTTTAACGAAATATCATCACCATACTAAAAGTTTTTCAGTTGTTTTCGGAAACAGAACTTGCTGACATCAACAAATTTTGGCAGGAATTCAGTCTAAAACTAGAATTTCTACCAATATCTTTATTCAAAATCATATATATATATATATATATATATATATATATATATATATATATATATATATATATATATATATATATATATATATATATATATATATATATATATATATATATATATATATATATATATATATATATATATAGTATATATATATATATATATATATATATATATATATATATATATATATATATATAAAATTTTGGCTAAGTAAGTTAAGGCAATATGAAGTGGTTAATGATCATTAATAACAATGGAAGATGGTAAAATTGATGGTCCTCAAGAACGGAGGTTAAAGAAATATAACGATAGTTAGAGGGTTGAGAGAGGTCTCCCTACTTCAGCACAGGCTAAATGAGCGCAAATTTCCAGCAAGAAGAGAAGGCCGAAGTAGATAGCAAGAAACCAAATAGTTTACCAAGACAGAGTTCAAGTTCATAAGCACAAGTTTTGAGAACAGCAGAAGGGGTACCATCAAGACCGAACACATTCTTAGTGTTAAGCTCAAAGAGAACAAAAATATTATCTTTAGAAGAAATTACAATATTTGGCATTAATGAGTTGGAGAGGGTTGAAGGGGAGATATAGACCATGAACTGTCTACAATTTAATTAGAGGCAAGAGTTCGAGCGAAAATTCAGCTTTAGTAGAAGGTGAAACGGTAATTGTGCCTTCAGAAGATACAAGATGAGGGAAAGGTCGTGAGGAGGAGGAATCAGAAAGATCATTGCATTTTCAATGGAGAAATGAGTTTTAGTGTTATGAAGAATAGATTTTGCAATTCCGGAATGAAATATAAGTTGAATGAGTTTCTGGAGTTTCAAGACGACAATGATTTCTGAAGGTTGCATGCCTGTGACGAATAGCACGACAAAAATTAGATTTAAGCCCAGGATTGTTAGGTTTAGTTGAATGGAAAGAATATGGAATGAATGCCTCCATGCCGGAGAGAATCACCTCGGTAATGCACTCTACACATTCTGAAAGACCCCACTCACGGAAACAGTAATCATTCCATGGGAAATCTGAGAAGTACAACCGCAAGTCAGACCAGTTAGCAGCACCGAAGTGAAAACAACATCTCTTTGCCGAAGGAGGAGACCGTTTTTTTCGGAAGAGTTGAAGAGGCAGAAGAAAATAAAAAGATAAGGTGATCTATATATATATATATATATATATATATATATATATATATATATATATATATATATATATATATATATATATATATATATATATATATATATATATATATATATATATATATATATATATATATATATATATAATATATATATATATATAATATATATATTTATAATATATATATATATATATATATTATATATTTTTTTTTTTTTTTTTTTTTTTTTTTTTTTTTATTTTTTATATTATATATATATATTAAATTATATATATATATATATATATATATATATATATAATATATATATATATATATATATATATATATATATATTATATATATATATATATATATATATATATATATATATATATATATATATATATATATATATATATCCCCTCAATATCGGTTCTTGAAAACAAAACCTTAAAATTATGTATAAAATCTCTAGAAACATTTATAATCTTTTCTCGTGTACGACTTTTGTGGATTTTATCTTTTCATTTTTGCGCATCGAATTTTTAAGAAGAAAAAAAGAAGGCAGAGCGAAGAACTCGAGGGAGGGAGGGAGGAGATGGAGAAATGGAGGAAGGGAGGGAGAGATTCTTTAGCTGTTTTATCGCCTTTTTTCATCTCGACCACATTAGCGGTATTTAAGGTAATGGCTCTCCACTTATGAAAAGAAATCGCAGCTGAAAAGAGTCTGAAAGAAGTTTTCTTGCAAACCACTCAAACCAATTAACTGTTTCGGATTTCTTCTTTCATTTTAATAAATTCTTCTTCTTCTTTTACTTCTTCTTGATCTTCTTTTTTTCTTCTCTCTCTTCTTCTTCTTCTTCTTCTTCTTCTTCTTCTTCTTCTTTTCTTCTTCTTCTTCTTCTTCTTCTTCTTCTTCTTCTTCTTCTTCTTCTTCTTCTTCTTCTTCTTCTTCTTCTTCTTCTTCTTCTTCTTCTTCTTCTTCTTCTTCTTCTTCTTCTTCTTTCTTTTACTTTTTCCTTCTGTTTCTCTTGATCTTCTTCTTCTTTCTTTTACTTTTTTCCTTCTGTTTCTCTTTGTCGATCTTGTTCTTGTTCTCTTGTTCTTTTTCTTGTTCTTGTCCTTTTTGTTCTTCTTGTTTTTCTTCTTTTTCTAATTTTTTTCTTCTTTTTTCTACTTTCTGTTTTTTAGCAGACGCAACGTATTAATAGCAATCAATATGGTTGTTTTATAAAGATCATCTATAAAGTTATTATGTTTCTTAAATTTTTTTTTATTACTTTTTATATAGTGATTAAAGCAGAACACGTGCCTAAGAGCTATTAATTAAATTTACAAATTCCTTATCCACTCTACTTTCATTTCGGTGATTACTCCCAGAAGAAAAAGGAAAAAAATAAAGTTTCTGAAAAAGTCGGAAAAGAAACGAAAAAAATATATATATATAAAAGGAAAGTAAAATTTTTAAGTTAAAACCGTCGCGGCGGTGGCCGTCTTGCAGGCCTAATTCTCCATTCTCTGACCTCGGGACAGACTCTAACAAACTCTCTTCATTTAAAAGTTTAGAACTGCGAAGGCAACTTTTTATCCTCGAAACAGTTTTCAAAGAAATCCAGATTGAGTCTCTGTGCTCTGTTTCCCTCCCTCAATCCCATCCGTCAAACCCCCACCCCCATCCAAGCAACAAATTTTCGAATTTTGGTAACTTTTTTATTATTATTATTGACGAACTTATTTGAAATAGTTTATCAAGATATTGCAAAACTTCCATTTTATTTGTTTAGGTCCCCTTTTTTATTCTAAATATATACATATACATATATATACACATATTCATCTAATTTTTCCTTTGCTCGACGCCATTCATCACCGATTTTTAAACCATAACTTCTTGAAAACCATTAAGCTGATTTTCTATTCAAAAACGTAACTTTTGACGGAAGCCTTTTTTCTTCTTCTTTCTTTTCTTCTCATTTGCCTTTAGAGAGAGAGAGAGTTTCACGAGAATAAAATCAAAATAGAACTTTTCTTTTCTTCAATACTATAATTACTTTTCTCGTTATATTTTTTATACAGTAACTTAGAAAATGTTATAAAGAAATTGCAAATTATCAAGTAACAATTCTATATCAATTTCTATAATAAGGTAATAGCATAAACTCTAAAATTTATTTAACTTTAGATGTAAAAAATGTACAAACGTTACATACACGCTCACATAAAAATGCTTGAGTAGGTAGATATGTGGGTAGATTTAAATGCAGAATGTATTTCACTCTGTATGCAACCTCTACATCCATAACGCACAAACACGAACACAAACTTACACACGCACAAACAAAAACTACAGACACACACACACACATACACACACACTCACAGACACTCGCACACACGCGCACACACACACACACACATATATATATATATATATATATATATATATATATATATATATATATATATATATATATATATATATATATATATATATATATATATATATATATATATGTCTGAAAAGATGGTCTACCTTCCACTGAATACCACGTAACCAAAATTGAGTGTTTGACCATTTCTATAGAAACTCTACTCTTGTTACCTTTTACGAACTTTTTCCTCACTTTTCTTTCAAAATACAGTTTTTATCTATTTTTGCTTTACTAGTTTGGGTTTTCAGAAATTTTCATGTTATGACTTTGCTTTCGCTGTCTATTACTAAATTCATCCCTTTGGTTTATTTGTCCTCCTCTGCGACTAATTAACTATCATAAATTCATCGACTATCATAACTATTATATGGAACACATCTGAAAGTCTTTTTCTCCTTCTGAAATGATCTTTTTGGATAATTTCGATGTTCATTATCTTCACCGGGTTTCCTCTAATTCTTAAAATCCAGCTGGTAAACTTCGCATCCAATTCTCGAATCAAAATAACTTCGAGGAGATGACGCAGCTATCTACTTGTATCCTTGATCGGCTTGAAAATTGCTATTGATTAATAATCACCGTTAGTAAGAAATTTGCTTTTATAATGTGTAAATTTCACAGTTAAGTTTTCATACACAAACACGAAGGTTACGTAAATTGAAACAAGAGACTAACACCTCTAATAGAATAGGGCTCTGCCCGTGAGCGGTGGTGATGTTTAAATAAAAATAAAATTGCAGTACAGACGAATTACAATTTGGAAAGAGAAAGTATAATAAAAGCAGATTTGTATAGTGTTAATGGGTGTTTGGAGGAATTGAAAGACATTCGAAGGACTATTTTATGTTTCTCATTGAAGAATGCAAATTGATTTAAATTCAAAATGCTTTTTTTTTCAATGTTCCTGTTGGTTTACCTCTTGATTATAAATAACATATTTGGATATAAAAGGCATGATTTTCGTTATATATATATATATATATATATATATATATATATATATATATATATATATATATATATATATATATATATATATATATATATATATATATATATATATATATATATATATATATATATATTATATATATATATATATTAATTATATATAATATATAGGGATGACATCCGCATTCACGAAGCATCCTCATCAAAATTAGCATCCGCCTCCGCAAATGAGATAAAATATGGCATCCGATCCATAATATATATATATATATTATATATATAATATATATATATATATATATATATATATATATATATATATATATTAAATATATATATATATGTGTGTGTGTGATGACATCCGCATTCGCGAAGCATCTTCATCAAAATTAAATCCGCATCCGCAAATGAAATAATATGACATCCGATCCATATATATATATATATATATATATATATATATATATATATATATATATATATATATATATATATATATATATATATATATATATATATATATATATATATATATAATATATATATATATATATATATATATTCTGATATTCCAAATGAAGCTGTTTTAAAACACCGCATTATGCTGTTATTAAAGATAAGTAAATATAGTGGATTTGTTTACTGAAAATAAAATAAATGAAAAAAAAAATATTAATTATTTAAATGTACGAACATTTGAGTAAGTTAGAAAAGATTTACTGTACAAACATACAAAACATGTAAATTATGTTAAAATACTAGTATTTTTGCCGAAATGCAATGTTAAATTTAAATATTTTATTTCGGCTCTTAGAAATATATCACAGTGAAACTAATATCTGATGCTTCAAGTGTAAAGACTTTTGAAGATGCCGGTGGTGATAGTAAAAAATCGGAAAGAGAAAAATAGCTGGAATTTGCTCGGTGGAAAATTGGAAAAATTATATATTTCCGATGAAAAAATGTAGAATAAGAATATTTGTAAGTAGTGGTATGTGGTCCTCGTTTGTATTAAACTGCCACTAATATTAAAAGTGATCCTTTTTCTTTCTTTTAAGATTATCCATCTATATACTTTAGCAGTTTTATGAAGTCCTTGATTGTAGAAAACGTAATACCATATACTAATGATGAGGACTCATTCCTTGAAATCATAATTACCTATCCATTTATAGTAACAATAGTGGTACGCTGTCCATCATTGATTTTAGACAGCCGGAGAGTTGAAAGAGGTAGGTGTAATGAAAGTAATTCTTTTGAGTCTAATAATTGTAGTAAAAACAATGAGTAATAAAAATGTTGATACTAGGAGTAACCCTTGTTATTTTCATAAAAAAAGCATTCAGTTTCTATAACTTTTTATCATTAAAACATGATCAAAGGCATGCTGACATCTCTCTAACACACATTTTATAGAACTTAACATACACTTTATACCCTAATCCCACTAACATATATCTCAATCTCCATATACTAACTGAATTTTAACACTTTTACATAAATCAAGCACATTTCATCATCTCTCTCACGTACAACTTATAGAACGTTACATACATTTGTTTTATGTAAATCTTTCAGCGTATAGTATCTTAATTCACCTTAGCTCACTAAAATTTTTATTATTAAGGCATGATCAAAGACATACTGCCGTCTTTTTATCTTATATTTTATTGTACTTACATATATTTTTGCCATAAGACTCATCGATATATAACTTAAATCCCAGTATTTAACCTAACTTTACCAATAATACATGATCAAAGGCATACCATCTCTCTTACTCAAATATTTTTTAACCTAAGCACTTATTCATATAACATTTATCTCTATATTTAATTTAAATTTAGCATTAACGTATGACAAAAAGTCAAGCCGAAATCTCTTAAGCATATAATTTTCAAAAACTTTATTTATATTTTCGCCCCACGTTCTCCAACATATTCTTTAAGCCTTCTCGCACTCTCTAACTTTAGCATTTTAATATGATAAAAAATCTTTAACACATAACTTGCTTAACTTTGTATACATTTATAGTTTATGATCTTCAACATATACCTTAATACATCATATATCGTCTAACGTTTAACACATGAAAAAACTCAAAATGTAATACATCATACATCGTCTAACTTTTAATATATGAACAAACTCAAAATTAATATCTCTAAGACATTTTATAAGTAACTAACTGCTTATACACAACCTATCATTAACACCGAGTATTGATATGATCATAACTGTGTATACTTCGTATTTTCATTCATCATTTATATATAGCCCTAACACGAATAATAAATTAATATTTTCTATTTGAAGTTTAATTTGTATATGCATATAATTATTATTCATACATATTCTAACTATTTTCTAACTTTCATACATGATACCCTGGATGCTTAAACTAGTTTTTCACAGAGATGATTGTAACTTTGCAATACACAGTGCTTAAAGGATGTGTGAGGAGATTATTTCCTTAAGATAAATTATCATAATTACATTAACTTCCTACATTACTATTCATAACATGTTCATTATATTTCTTCAAATCTTTTCTTATGCATTAGCACATTTAGATATTTAAATATATAAATGAAATAACATTAGCCTATTTTAATAAATAAATCAAGAATTTCTTTGTTATCTCAACATGATTTCCTTTCACTAATTACTTTAACCATTACCTAATTTCATTCTCTCACATAGATAGTTATTTACATTTGTGAGCCATCTGATTGGCTGAGAAGATGATGGAGTCTTGTGATTGGTCGAGAAGATGATGACATCACAATAATTTATGAAGATAGAACTTATCATGAGCCTATGAATACGCACAAAACCAAAGACAAGCATGTAAATAAGAAAAATTATACGAAAAGTAAGAGTTTATTTATGCAAAGCATAAGACAACCATCAATTGAGTCATTAAACATAAATTATTTAAATCAATATACTAATTTCATATCATTAACACAACATAGATTAAATAATGTCTTTGAACAACAGATATCAAACTTTATTTAACCCTCACCTAATAATATATGTAAGATTTCACGATCTAACTTGGAAAATTATTCTAATATGATAATTTCCTTTCTTTCTTAAATATGAATCACAATGAAGACTTCCAATATCCTAACACTCAACACCTAACTCTTTACAAATAGACTAACCTAAAGCACTTCAATGCATTAAGTATGCAAAAACTTAGAAGAATATCCTGAAAATAGGTAACCGAGTGTATGAGTGTATGTATCTGAGAATATGTATAATAGTGTCAGTGAATGTATGTGTATATATGTATTTGGATGTATGTTGCGTGAGTTTGTTTTGGTATTGTGTGCATATGTATGCACTTACTTTAATATTTTGCGTTAAAAAAAAATTAAGAAAATATGAGTAGAAAGGAAGAATTATTATAGTTAGAGCTTTGTGAAGAAAACGGTTGTTAGTTTAGAATATATTAAATAATATGGAATAAAAATATATGCATAATGAAATAAAATGTAAATGAAAACAATGTAAGGTGGTAAAAATTTTAATAAATAAATTTGCAAAGTTGATGTACACAACTTAAAAAGATTATTTTACTCTTATATTAGAAAAATCCAGTAGTCTAGTGGTTAACATATTTGGTTTATGATTCTGAGGTTCTGCGTTCGAATCGTTCACCGGCCAAATTTCAAATTTAGTTTTTGATGATTATTTAGATATAGTTGGGCAATGGATGATGTTGTTGATTGAAAAAGTATTTGAAGCTTTGATTAATAGATGGCAGTTGAAAAGTCCCGTGACCAAGATAGAAGATGAGAAATATTACGTGATTCTTGTCTTAGTGAAAACATTCGCCCTTATACTTTTCCGTTTGTTTTTGAAACAAAATTAATTGTGATAGTGTTTTCTTCTTTAGACGCAAGTCTAAAACGGCAACAAGTTTTATTTAATCCTTCATAGTGCTTTACCTGTGACAATCTTTGCTTTGCGTATGGGGACGACGCGGCTGTGGTGACCAGAGAACAACACGAACTAAAAGATGCAATGAATATTAGACTGATGTCATGAGAGACTGGAGAATGAAAACAAATAGAGAAAAGTCCGAGTTAATGGTAATATCAAGACAAAGAGAGAATACAGAGATATGGATGGAGGATATTCAGATGAACCAGGTCAGTAATTTCAAATATCTTCAAGGGTGGAATTTGATGAGAAGGGTTGGATGGATGTGGTGTTAGGAGAGAGAATAATGAAATACTCAAGGAACGTGGGGATGTTGTACCCGCTGATGATACAGAGAAGAGTACCGGTAGAGGCAAAGGTAACAACAATATATATACCCATTCTATGACCAATATTGCTATATGGGTCGGAATGTTTGGTTCTAAATACAAGACAGAAGAGTAGAATGAGGAGTAACGTTGAGGGATAGAGTCAGAAAGGGAATAATAAGAGAAGAGTAACAACAATATATATACCCATTCTATGTTTGGTTCTAAATACAAGACAGAAGAGTAGAATGAGGTGTAACGTTGAGGGATAGAGTCAGAAAGGGAATAATAAGAGAAGAGTTGAGAATACGACCAATAAATGAGTGCATAAAGAGAAACCAACTGAGATGGTATGGAAATGTGCAGAGCATATAAAACTGGAGGTACCAGCGAAGATTGGTTGATTGGAGGGAGACGAGTGGGAAGACCAAGAAAAAGATGGAGGGATGCTGTGGAGAAGGCGATTGTCTCAAGGGAGAAACGATGGAGTTTGTGGAGAAGACAGCTCTGTTCGAAGATCGGGATACCTGAAGGGGTTTCTGGAGGATCAACATCTGACAGGTTCTATACTTAACAGGATGGATGGTGAAATATATATATATATATATATATATATATATATATATATATATATATATATATATATATATATATATATATATATGATTTAGTGATGGCATCCGCATCCGCATCCACACCAAAATCAAAATCATCCTCATCCGCACTTTCAAAAATTCAACATCCGCATCCGTATCCGCATCCACACTTGACGAAAATCCAACATCCGCATTTGCATCCGCATCCGCAAATGAGAAAATATGACATGCGATTCATCATATAATATATATATATATATATATTATATATATATATATATATATATATATATATATATATATATATATATATATATATATATATATATATATATATATATATATATATATATATATATATATATATATATATATATATTCCATACAAAGTTAGAATTTATGAAAATACTTTTTCATTTTAATTTATTCCCAAGTTCCAAGTGGTAAAAGTATTAATTAACGAGTGTCTCACTAAAATCTTCAAACCCACTCTTCATTTTCCTATTGTACCCAAACAAAAAAAATATACTTAAAACTTCTGTTTACAGAATCACTTACATCTCAACTTAATAGAAATATTCTTACTATATCTGAAATTACATTCCCACAACGCCAGTTCGTTCTCCTAAATTATAACTCCCTCTCAATTTATAGTTTCTTCAGACACAAAGAATTTCACCCAATGCTTCTCAGATCCTCATTAGTTTATTTATTTAAGTGTGCCATCTGTAATGCGGCATATGTAGGCCAAACTGGTCTACATTTGAAAGTAAGGATTGATAAGCATAGAGGAGTTTCCTTTAGAACAAACCATCCTCTTTGCTCTCCTGTACACTCTGCCATAAAAGACCATGGACATACCCACACTTTTCCTTCATTAATTTTCTGTGTTCATAAATTATGGAGAAATCTGAAGAAGAAAAAGAGTGGCTATCTCCATGGTCTCTTATGGCAGAGTGTTCAGGAGAGGAAAGAGGAAGGTCAGCTCTGAAGGAAACTCCTCTATGTTATCAATCCTCACTTTTAAATGTAGACCAGTTTGTCTACATATGCTGCATTACAGCTTGCACACTTAAATAAATAAATTAATGAGGATCTGAGAAGCACTGGGATAGATTCCTTGTGTCTGAAGAAAGTGTGAATTGAGAGGGAGTTCTAATTTGTAAGAATAAACTGGCACTGGGGGATTGTAGCGTCAAGTACAGTAAGAATATTTTTAAGTTGGGATGTAAAGGACCCTAAATACGGAAGTTTTAGATATATTATTAACTTAGGAACAGTAGGAAAAGGATGAGTAGCTCTAAAGATATCAGCGAAAAACTCGTTAATACTTTTTTCCACTTGGAACTTAGGGAATAAATGAAAATGAAAAAGAATTTTAATAAATTCCATCTCTTTATGGAATAAATGTCAGTCAGAGCAAATTTTAAATACTCTTTAGATTCTAGATCTTAAACCTGATAGAATAAACTTAAGGGGCATATTGCTAAAATAGTTTGTAGCAAGAAAGGTAGAAGTAGGCTTTTTATAAACAGATGTTTTAAATATGTTGTTAATATGCGTAACATATACATCTAGAAAAAATAGGGAATTATTAACTTCTTGTTCCTTAGTGAATCTCATGCTGTTATGTCTCATTCATATACTGTAGAAGCATATTGGCATGAGCTTTTTCCTTGAAAACTACGAAGCAGTCTTTCATGTAGCGGCGATAGAGAAGGGGTTTGAATAGAGTGGGGCATTGCCTGATCCATTGTTTTTCATAATAACAGAGAAAGCTATTTGCAAAAGCAGGACCTAAAGGAGAGCCCATAGCCATACCATCAATTTGGATATAGTTCCCCGTCGAAAAGAATATAGAATCTTCAACAGATAATTTTAAAAATTTGGTGAATGAGATGATCCATTCTCATAATGTTTTAATTGTTGTGAAATAATTCATTAGTTATTATGTTGATGGTTTCAGAAATCGGAAGATTTGCATAAAAAATTCAATATCAAAGCTTGTCATGAAGCAAGTGCCAAAAGAAGAAGAATTTAGGCAATTGATAAAGTCGATAGTGTCTGCTAAGGTAAGTAGTATATGTGGCACGATCGACGGGCAGTTAGGCTTAACGAAAAAAAAAAAAAAAAAAAAAAAATTCCCGAACGGGATTTTGATTTGCAATGCAAATCACTCCGCTCAAATTGACCTCACGCTCTTTCCTGACACCATTTTGGGGGGTTCAACCCATTGAAATTGGCCTCGAGTCTGGGGAAGGGGCCCCACGGGGGGCCCCTTGAACCTCCCCAAAAATGGTATCAGGAAGTTGCCTGAGTTTGCAAAATCGCTGCGTTCACCTCACTCTCTTTCCTGACCATTTTCTTTGCGGTTCAGTCCTGCTGAACTTGGCTCGAATCTAGGGGTCAGGGGTGCATGAACCGACAAAGAAAATGTCAGGAAGGTCCCTGAGAATGCAGGATTGCACGCAATTGCAGAAAAGTCCGTTCGGGAATTTTTTTTTTTTATTTTCGTTAAGCCTAACTGCCCGTCGATCGTGCCACATATACTACTAAGGTATACTGGTTTTTAGTTAGAGGATGTAAGATAGGAACTAAAAATTTGGCAAGACTGTAGTTAGGAGAGTTAATATATATATATATATATATATATATATATATATATATATATATATATATATATATATATATATATATATATATATATATATATATATATATTATATATATATATATATATATATATATATATATATTTATATATATATATATGTGATGCATTTTTGCATTCGCGTCCTCATCAAAATTGACATCCGCATCCGCATCCGCATCCGCATTTTTGAAAAATTCAACATCCGCATCCGCATTTTCGAAAATTCAAAATCCGCATCCGCATCCGCACCTTCGAAAAATCAACATCCGCATCCACATTTTTGAAAATTCAACATCCGCGTCCGCATCCGCATCCACACTTGACGAAAATTCAACATCCGCATCCGCAAATAAGAAAAAATGACATCCGATCCATCACGAATATGATTACATTTTATCAGGTGCATGGACTTCTGGAAATCTATGAACGTTAAGAAGGTAAGCGGCCCGG
Organism: Armadillidium nasatum; assembly: GCA_009176605.1. NCBI lineage: Eukaryota > Metazoa > Arthropoda > Malacostraca > Isopoda > Armadillidiidae > Armadillidium > Armadillidium nasatum. The sequence continues at coordinate 37,142 of SEYY01018377.1, forward strand.
ATGGCATTCCTACCCGAGTTTTATGGGAGTGTGCTTCTGAGCTGGCTCCGTCCCTCGTTCACCTTTTCCCTTTATGACTCAATACAAGTACTTTCCCTCAGTATTGGAAGTGCGTATTTGTCCAACCAATTCCGAAGAAAGGTAGCCGTTCTGATCCTTCTAACTATCTTCCTACAACTCTCACTTGTATTATGTCTAAAATCTTTGAAACCCATTTCAACTCTCATTTCTTAGATCATCTGGAATCCCCTTCCTGTCTTTCTAATCATCAGTAGGTTTACTGGTGATGTACTTTCCTATCTCACAGATTTATGGTCTGCTGCCCTTAGAGACCATGGGGAAGGCTTGTGTGGTGGTACTTGACATATCTAAGGCATTTAACCGGGTATGGCATGAGTCCCTGCTTTCCAAGTTCCCCTCCTTTGGGTTTCCTCCTTCTCTTTGCTTACTTATGTCTATCTTTCTTTCTAATTGTTCCATTTCGCCTGTTGTTGATGGAGTGACTTTTTCATTTACTGCCAATTTGACTCGTTCAACTTTTCTCTCTATACCTCAATACAAGTACTTCCTCTCAATGTTGGCAAGTGCGCATTAGTCCAGCCAATTCCAAAGAAAAGTAACCGTTCTGATCCTTCTAACTTTCGTCCTATAATTCTCACTTGTATTATGTCTAAAATCTTTGAAACCCATTGCAACTCTCATTTCTTCGATCATCTAGAATCCCATTCCTTTCTTTCTGATCATCAGTAAGTTTACTGGTGATATAATTTCCTATCTCACAGTTTATGGTCTAAACATAAACAACAAACTGTCTTGGAAACCACATATCACTATGGTTGCTAAGACTGCCTCTAAAAAGTTGGGAGTACTATTCAGGTTACGTGAACTTTTTTCTTCAGAGTAGTACCTCAAATTATATAAGGATCTTATTTGCCCTTGTATGGAGTACTATTCTCACATTTGGTGGGGTTCCAGTTCCTCCACTCTTCTAGATAGAGTGGAGTATAAAGTTAAAAGATTAATAAACTGTCCCCTACTTTCGAACTCTCTTGACCCACTATCTCAAACTCTCTTGACCCACTATACTATCTCTGCGACATGACGTGGCGCACTATCTCTTTTCTATAGGTACTACAATGGCAGGTGCTCGAGAGAATTGGCCTCTTCGCATTAACTCCACCATTGCGCCGCCCTCAAGTTGCACAAGGGGTGTCCATCTTTCGCACGAATTTTGTGTGGATGTCGCAAACTCCAGGCTTGCCCGTTGTAGTGCCTTTTTCTTTCCAGACACCTCTGTTCTGTGAAACTCTCTACCATCATCTATTTTTCCTCCTGTATTTAATCTTCCTCTCTTCAAAGCTTACTTCTGTGCCCACCTGAAGGATGTGCGTTAGGTTCTTGTCTGAGTGGATTTTCTTCCTCTCCTCTGTTTGTATATGCCCCCTCCTTGAAAAGGGCTCTGAACGTGAGTGATGTTTAATATATATATATATATATATATATATATATATATATATATATATATATATATATATATATATATATATATATATATATATATATATATATATATATATATCCTCCTGTGGACAAAAGCCGGAGGCCTACCAAATTCCACCGGACTTGAGAAAAATCCTATCTTGGTCGAAGTAGGCCGAGATGTCTAGATATACGGCGTTTGAAAGTATGCAAGTCAAAGAAAGTTGGGAAAACAGATAAAGGAAGTGTGTTCCAGACTTTACCAGTAGAATATATGTAAGATTGAGCATAGCGGCTGTAAGAGTTGGACAGAGAAAGGATGAGATTGTGTAGAAAGGCGTGTCACACGAGGTCTTCTCAATGGAGGAGGTATGCGACGAGAGAGTTCAGAAGATCAATGTCCGTTGTAATAACGATAGTAAAGAGAGAGTAACGCAGCAATTCAAAGGGCAGAAAGAAATTGGAGAGAGTTAGTAAGAGCAGGAGAGCTGATGAGACGAAAAACCCTAGACTCCACCTTCTCAAGGAGAGCTGTATGAGTGGAACCACTCCAGACGGGTGAAGCATATTCCATACAGGGGCGAACAACACCCCTATACAGAGCAAGCAACTGGGGTGGCGTGAAGTAATTCTGAAGACGCCTCAGAACACCCAACCTCTTAGAAGATTCTTTAGAAAGAGAAGTGATGTGATCTTTCCAAGATGGATCACGAGAAAAGGATACGCCGAGAATATTAAAAACAGTAGAAGGTTTGAGTTGTGTGTTTCCGGAGAATATATCATAGTTGTGTTGAAGATTGGGTCGAGGTGAGAGATGGAGGAACTGCATTTTTGAGGCATTGAAAACAACCATGTTTTCTCTGCCCCAATTTGAAATACGTGAAAGATCAGAGGTTAGTTGATCCAAGGATACCTTTCTCGAGTTTATTAACTGCTGTTCGGAGGGACGTATTTCAAACTGGAAGGAGTAATAAAGGGTGGAGTCTTCAGCAGAGGAGTGAATAGGAGATGAAATAATAGAGAAGGTAATTAATGAAAAGAAGGAAAAGTGCTGGGGGATAGGACAGAACCCTGAGGAACACCATTATTGATAGATTAAAAGGAAGAATGGTTGCCGTATACAAGAACTGCTATAGAAAAGCCATAAAGGAAATTAGAGAGAAAATCACAGAGAGAAGGATAGATACCGAAAGAGGGAAGTTTAGAAATCAAAGCCTTGTGCCAGACTTTATCGAAAGCTTTCGATATGTCCAGCGCGACAGCAAAGGATTCACCGAAATCCCGAAGAGCGGAGGACCAAGAGTCAGAGAGAAGGGAAAGAAGATCACCAGTAGAGTGTTTCTTACGAAAGCCATACTGGCGATCAGAGACAAAATTAGAAGAATTGAGATATTTCCAAATTTTCCTGTTAAGGATAGGTTCGAAGACTAGAGAGAACTGAGGTCAAAGAAATAGGACGATAGTTAGAGGGTTGAGAGGGGTTCCCCCTTCTTCGGCACAGGTTGAATGAGAGCACGTTTCCAGCAAGAAGGGAAGGTTGAAGTAGAGAGTCAGAGACGAAATATATATATGTATATATATATATATATATATATATATATATATATATTATATATATATATTATATATTATATATATATATATATATATATATATAATATATATATATATATATGTAAAAATGTGTGTGTGTATGTGTGCGCGTGCGTTTGTGTTATTTTTTATTCTATAACTGCCAACTTTCCAAGATTTTTGTTTTCGGTCATGATACAAATGAAAAAAAAGGTATAACAATCTTATCTTATCTTACATTATACGAAGCTATATCTTTCATAAGTATAATATACCGAAGCTTGATTTTTTGGAAGTTTGGATGCTAAAGATGGAGTGGTAAAATATTAAGATATTTGCGAATCTTTACCTACACGTTTATTTTAAAGGCTCTTCAACAGTGTTCATGTAAATAAACAATTTGAGGAGGTAAATTAATCCTAACAAAATAAATATTGTGTTCAATTTTCATTATTTAAATGTAAGAGCATCGCGAACCCTCTTACCTGGTTAATATAATACAAATGAACTCGAGATAACTTGAAGGGAAAATTTTGTCTGCCTATGGAAGTAAATGTCCTTAGTCAGTTAGGTTTGGTCTCAGAAACAAAACAAAAATTAAAAATATTTGTAAATGTAATTTAGTACAACAGTCAAGTATGTAAAGAATTTACATGAGTTACATACTTTTTACCAAACATTGATGAACTACAGAACTTTTTCCTTCTCTCTCTCTATTTGTCTATCTATCTATCTATCTATCTATCTATCTATCTATCTATCTATCTATCTATCTATCTATCTATTAAACTCTACTCTGACCAACTCTGACCAGATAGTTTTATTTTTTCCTCTCCTCCCTAAGTCTTTCTTGACTACGTTATTCAAATGTATGATATAAAACACATCAATTAATAACATTAAATCAAACCAGTAATTTCTTGGAAAGCAGAAAATAGTAAAACGAAGAAATTTCATGAAACGAAGAAGAACAAGATTTATTAAAAGTTATTTTCTTAATATTAATTGCCTGTCCATTGTAGTATCTACTTCTTTCCAGCCACTTCTGTTCTGTGGAACTCTCTGCGATCATCTGTTTTCCCTCCTGTATTTAATATTCCTCTCTTTAAGGCCTCCGTCTGCACCCACCTAAGAGATTTGCCTTTAGTAGGGATTGGGTGGGTTTCTCTTTTATTTTTTATTCCTACCCCTTCCTTGAAAAGGACTTGACTTGGCCCGTGAGCGGTGATAATCTGTGAAAAAAAATAAATAAAAAAAAATAACATCTTTCCCCCAGAAAATTATTTATTTGTTCTTTTTTCATTTCGTATTTATAAATAAACAAATCTGTAATTGTAAAGGGAAAACTAAAATTGTGAAGCAGTTATGGATGTTTTTTTTGTCGAAAGACAACATACGTTGCTGCTCATCAGAAAGCAAAAACGGAAATCAACATTATCTTATAAGAAAATGAGTCAAATAAGTGTCAGAATAGAGAAGAAAACTAAACACAAATACTCCGATATTTTTTTTTTTTTTTTTACACTTCACCACCACTCACGGGCAAAGCCCTATTCAAGGAGGGGGTGTTAAAAGAATAAAAATAAAAGTAAAAGAGCACAAAACCAAAAAATGAAAACCACCCTTACAGAACCCACCTAACGCAAATTTCTCAGGTGAGCGCAGACGCGGGCTTTAAAGAAATTGAGATTAAATGCAGAGGGAAATACAGAAGATGGAAGAGAGTTCCACAAAACAGAGGTGGCAGGAAAGAAAGAGGCACCACAGCGGACAAGCCTGGAGTTGCCTATGTCCACGCAAAATTGATGCGCGGACATTGCACCCCTTGTGCTGCGAGGACGCCGTAAAGGTGGAGGTACACGGGTGGATAGTTCCCTCGAGCATTTGCCGCTGTAGTACCTATAGAAAAGAGACAAGGCACCAACATCACGTCGCAAAGATAAAGAATCAAGAGAATTAGAAAGAGCGGACAGTTTATAAGTCTTTTAGCCTTTGACTCAACCCTATCCAAAAGACGGGTGAAACCTGAGCCACCCCAGATATGAGAGCAGTACTCCATACAAGGGCGGATGAGACCCTTGTATAATTGGAGTAACTGCGAAGGAAGAAAAAAATTCTCGCAGTCTAAACAGAACTCCCAGCTTCTTTGAGGCCGCCCTAGCAACCATTGTGATATGAGGTTTCCAAGACATTTTTTTGTTTATGTGAAGGCCAAGGATGTTTATATTGTCAACAGGAGAGATGGGAGAACCATCGAAAGAAATAGGAAAAGTTAGGAGGTGTCTTTGAGAGGGAGATTTCTAGAAGTTGAGTTTTTAAAGAGTTGAATTTCACAAGGTTGAGACGACCCCACCGGGAAATTCTATCCAGATCTGCAAGAATAGGAATCAGAAAGATGAAGACGAGAAGCAACTCTAGATGCAAAAGAAGGGAGCAGATTTGAAATGAGTAGAAGAATGGAGGGTTGAGTCATCAGCATATGAATGTATAGGGTTAGATGAGTGCAGCTGAAGAAGATCATTAATGAAAAGTAAGAATAGAGTAGGAGACAAGACAGAACCCTGAGGAACACCACTATTGACAGGAAAGGAAGAAGAAGTCGCTCCATCAACAACAGCCGAAATGGAACGATTAGAAAGAAAACTAGACATAAGTAAGCAAAGAGAAGGAGGAAACCCAAAGGAGGGGAGCTTGGAAAGCAGTGACGCATGCCATACCCGGTCAAACGCCTTAGATATGTCAAGCGCCACCACGCAAGTCTCCCCATGGTCCCTAAGGGCAGAAGACCATAGATCTGTGAGATAGGAAAGTATGTCACCAGTAGACCTCGAACGTCGAAAGCCATACTGATGATCAGAAAGAAGGGAATGAGATTCCAGATGATCTAAGAAGTGAGAGTTGAAGAAGGGTTTCAAAGATCTTAGACAGAATACAAGTGAGAGCTATAGGGCGATAGTTGGAAGGATCAGAGCGGCTACCTTTTTTCGGAATAGGTTGGACTAATGCGCGCTTCCAACATTGAGGGAAAGTACTAGTATTGAAGACATAGAGAGAAAAGTTGAACGAGGGACGGAGCCAGCTCAGAGGCACACTCCCTTAAAACTCGGGGAGGAATGCCATCCGGCCGCTTGCCTTCCTAAACGTTCATAGACTTCAGAAGCCCATGCACCTGATCAAATGAAATCACAGGCAAAGGCATGGGACATCTGAGAGGAGAATAAGTAGGAGGAGGATTGTCGGAGTTGTCCAGGGTAGAATTAGAGGAGAATAGGAGGCCGAAGAGATTAGCCTTTTCAGTTGGAGTGTTAGCAACAGAACCATCAGAGCGAATAAGAGGAGGAAAGGAAGATTTACAGAAATTGTTGGAGATGTTTTTGGCAAGAGGCCAGAAAGATTTTATCAGTAGGAGAATTTAGGAGCTCAGCACACCTTCGTTTGGTGAAAGTCTGCTTTGCTCGTCGAAGAATATCCCTGCAACGATTCCGATCTGAATGAAAATTAGCTAGAGTGATAGGAGAAGGAGAATTTTTCCACTCTCGATACGCGATGTCTCTAGCCTGAATGGCAAGAGAACAAGCACGATCGAACCATGGATTTTGAGGAGAAAAAGATTTAGTTGAAGAAGGAATGAACCTGTTCATCCCATCAACGATTACGGCCCCCACCTTATCAGCAGAGACCGAAGCGTCTGCAGAGACAAAGAAGTCACTCCAGGAATAGTTAGCGTAGAAGCAACGCAAAGCCCCCAGTCAGCCCGATCAAAGTGCCAGAAGATACGCTTAGGGCAGGGTGGAGCAGTTGGAGAGAAAGCTTGAAAATTAAGAGCTAATTAGATTATGGTCAGATTTACCAATAGGTGCGAAGACAGCATATTTATAGAGAGAAGGACTAGTAGTGAAACATAAATCAAGAGTGTTCAAGAATTGGTTGGGACGATCTGGAATGTGTGTTGGTTCTTTAATCAGTTGCTCCAGATCGTTGAGAATGCTGAATGATTCGGCCTCCTCTCCCCCTGTATCAGTATGAGAGGAACCCAACCATTCAGTGTTGTGTACGTTGAAATCCCCTAAATAGAGGACCTCAGTATTTGGATGCGAAGATGTAACAGTCTCGTGAGTACTCAAAATAGGTAGAAAAATCTGTTCTATTAGGAGAACAGTAGCAGAAGCACAAGATTATTGAAGTGGTAGGAAGAAAGATTTTAAGCCACAGAATATCGAAGTTAGGAGATTCAAGATTCACAAGACGTGTTACTGGAGTGTTGATGTTAACATAGGCACAAACTCCACCCTTAGAACGGAAATTATGAATAATATATATATATATATATATATATATATATATATATATATATATATATATATATATATATATATATATATATATAATATATATATATATATATATAAAGTAAAAAAGAAAAGATTAGAGGAATTAAAAGGAAAGCTTAAGCCTAGAGTTGGAAAGAAGTAAGGAAGCGCCAATCCCGAGGGTCGGATTCAAAGAACTAAATACAAAGTTTTAGCGATTGGAGAGTCAATTAAAATCTCAAGTTACAAAACATATCGAAACTCTTTGTTCCGAAGAGATTCTCTCTCTCTCTCTCTCTCTCTCTCTCTCTCTCTCTCTCTCTCTCTCTCTCTCTCTCCCTACCACTCTCTCTCTATCTATCTATCTATCTATCTCCCTCCCTCTCTCTTTCTCCGTATAAACTAAACTTTTTAATTCGCCTCCTTTCTTTTCATCTCGCTTTGTCTTCATCTCAATTTCTATCTTATCTCCCTCTCTATCTACTGCTTCATCCATCT
>SEYY01018377.1:50000-52500 GCA_009176605.1 Armadillidium nasatum
CGTGATCTTTCTTAGAAAGATCACATTACTTCTCCTTCTAAACAAGCTGACGCGCATTCAGAAATTCTACACATCTGGGGTGGTTCCGCTCATACAGCTTTCTTTGAAAAGGTGGAGTCTAGGGCTTTTCGTCTTATCAATTCTCCTGCTCTCATTAATTCTCTCGAGTCTCTTTCTTCCAGTCGAATTGTTACATCACTTTCTCTATACTATCGCTATTACAATGAACACTGTTGTTCTGAACTCTCCAGTCGCATACTTCCTCCATTGAGAAGGGCTCGTGTGATATGCCTTTCAACACAGTTTCATCGTTGGTCTGTCCAACACTCTGACCCGAGACTTAACTGCAGTGCTCAATCTTACATGTACTCTACCGGTAAAGTCTGGAATACACTTCATTTATCTTTTTTTCCCCACTTCCTATGATTTACACTCCTTCAAACGTTGTGTATCGGGATATGTCGGCCTTTAACTATATAAAAAACCGAAATATATATATATATATATATATATATATATATATATATATATATATATATATATATATATATATATATATATATATATATATATATATATATATATATATATATATATATATATATATATATATATATATATATATATATATATATATATATATATATATATATATATATATATATATATATATATATATATATATATATATATATATATATTATATATATCGTTTTTTTTTTCCTAAACTGGTTAATATTTTAATAAGACTCTTGCCTTTGCCCACCAGAGGTGAAAAATAATAATAATAATATAATAATATAATAATATATATATATATATATATATATATATATATATATATATATATATATATATATATATATATATATATATATATATATATATATATATATATATATATATATATATATATGCAAATGTGTTTGTGTGCAAGGTTTATGTAAATTAGCGCAATTAGCAAGAGTTCTGCCAATTAAAGAGGTCTAAATCGTCTTAATTTGAATTCAGTTTAGTTTAATAGGAAAGGTCTTCTTAATCAAAGCGAATAAGCAATGTAATGAATCTCAATTATTAAGAAGAGATCTTGTCGGGCCAACTTAATTACAGAAGCAGTCACTCTCTTCTTTATTACAAACTCAATTAATCCAAATGCTCACAACCGATTACATATATATAATATATATATATATATATATATATATATATATATATATATATATATATAATATATATATATATATATATATATATATATATATATATATTTTATTTTTTTTTAAAACGGACGTTTTTATTATTATTTATATTCATTTTTAGAGTTTAGACAAACAGTTCAGTTGAGAGAGAGAGAGAGAGAGAGAGAGAGAGAGAGAGAGAGAGAGAGAGAGAGAGAGAGAGAGAGAGAGAGAGAGAGAGAGAGAGAGAGAGATCAGAATGCATAAATAACTGCCTGAAATATTGTAAAAGAACAGTCGGTATTTTCCCACAGATTTTGAAATCATTGTTTTTGATTACATGAATACAATCGTTTTATTTTTAACGTTTCGAAGTAGTTGGATCGATTGCCGTGACGTTCCCCGTAAGGAAACTTCCTCTTGATTTCCTCTGCCAGGAAGAACTTGACAGAAGGAAGACTTGAGGGTAAGCGAATCTTTGACCGTTCTCGATTACGTCAATTGAAAATTGATGAGTGTAAACAACTTGATGAAGGGACACTCAAGATTTTAAGTACGTCCAAAAATTTATATGGAACCATTGTCTACAATTATTTGTTTTCTCTTTTACACTATATTATATATATATATATATATATATATATATATATATATATATATATATATATATATATATATATATATATATATATATATATATATATATATATGGGTGATCATTCGCTTTGAGAAATATACTTATGTATATTTACTTTTCAGTATATATAAAAAAGTAAAAATAGAAAACGATTTCAAACATTAATTGAAAATTTATTTAAAAAATTAAAAAGAGATAAGAAAATCGAGAATTTTTTTTTTTTTTCTTTTCTTTTCTTGAAGAAAGCTTGTCAAGACGAAAATAAAACTATCTTTTCATCACAAAAACACACCGGAAATTATTCATTGTTGTTTTGTGCTGAATTTGTATAATATTAATAGACAATCAGTCAAAAGAAAGAGAGGAAAATAACGAGACAAATGTACCTCTAAAGGAGCTTTTGATTCAAGAAATGAAGTTGTATTGTCCAGAGTATGTTCTATTTTATATATTTTAACTTCTGTAATTCTAAAATATATTATCATAATTTATTGTGTTTAAATACTTGGGACTAGAGAGCTAAGAGAGAAAGTTTTATCATACATTTTTGACTGATAAATCAAGAAGCATCTGCTCCAATTCAATTTGCGTTAACAGCCTGCTTTGCTAAAGACGCCAGATCGGAAACGTCAAAAAGCATCAGTTACGCAAGAGCGCCGCCAGAGGGACTCTTCATTGGCAACAA
>SEYY01018377.1:57500-60000 GCA_009176605.1 Armadillidium nasatum
TATTATTATTATTATTATTATTATTATTATTATTATTATTATTATTATTATTATTATTATTATTATTATTATTATTATTATTATTATTATTATTATTATTATTATTATTATTATTATTATTATTATTATTATTATTATTATTATTATTATTATAATTATTAATGCTTTTTTTTTGTTGCTTTTCTTCATCTTTTATTAATAATAATAATAATAATAATAATTAGTAATAATTATAATTATTTTATTATTATTATTAAAATACTATTAATTTATTATTTTGAGAGGTTAAAAGTTTAATACGGTATTTTCACTATGCAAGTGAATACGAGAACAAGTGTTGATAGATTGATTATGCTGTTGAAATAAAGAATTAAAATCTCAACACCAGAAAGGACACTTTCTGCCTCTCTCCAATTTATGCATTTTACCTTCTTATAATTAATTAGAATTTATAGTAAAGAAGTTTGTGTCAATTTGTGATTAATAAGAGCAGTTCTTTCTCTCTTTAATAATTTTGATTTTTTATAAATAAAACTTATCCATCATTAGTTAAACATGATTTGTTTACATTGAGAGAGAGAGAGAGAGAGAGAGAGAGAGAGAGAGAGAGAGAGAGAGAGAGAGAGAGAGAGAGAGAGAGAGAGAGAGAGAGAGAGAGAGAGAGAGAGAGATTATTCAACACCTTAATAAAGAAATTAGAGTCTGTTTATCGCAGTTAAACTCCGACTTTGAAAAAAATAACTTAAAGCTCGCACTAACATATCAAAAAAAAAAAAATAATAAATATAAAATTATCTATTTTTATCTAAATTTAACTATCATAGACTTTCCAGGCGAAATGAGCTTTTTATTTATCTGATCGATCATATCAAAATTACTTCAGGGCAGTGAATTTCCTTAAGAAAAATCAAAGAAATTCAATCAAGGAAAGATAGAAGGCGAAAAGTTTGGTTACTTATCGTTTTTAAAACCTCTCTCTCTTTATAATATATATATATATATATATATATATATATATATTATATATATATATATATATATATATATATTATATATTATATATATATATATTATATTATTTATTATCATTATTATTATAGGGATGAATAATTTATTTTTTTATTATTATATAATTTATTATAAGATTATCATTTAATATTTAATATTTTAAACCAAATGAAAGTACAGTCGTGAACAAAAGTTCGTTCCTATTACTGGAAATAAATATTTATATAAAATGGGATCATTTCAGTTCAGCCAAAAAGTTCAATAAGCCCTCTCAATGTTTTTATTGTCTTTATTCAAAATAAAGTTTTATGAAATGATTTCAATTTTAAATAAATATTTATTTCCAGCCTAATAGGAACGAACTTTTGTTCACGACTGTACATGTGCCTTTCTATCGCAGAGTCTCTACAAATTATTGTTAACTCACACAATCTCTTTGCAGAGCTTCAGAACGGCTTTGGCTCCGCAAAGATTTTGCTCGTAAGAACCGAATCTAAGGATCAACTTTTGTTGTTATGACAGTTAACAGCTTGATAACAAGGTTTAACTTCCAAGCTTATTATATACAGGTTATATATATATATATATATATATATATATATATATATATATATATATATATATATATATATATATATATATATATATATATATATATATATATATATATATATATATATATATATATGCCCATACTCTTTAGGAATTTACAGTGTAATTTTATTTTTAAATTTGTTGCAATATCCTTAGAAGATTTTTTATTATTTATCTCAAATGCAAATTGTATTACATTGTGAATTGCAATCTGTGATTCCTCTCTTATTTTTGATATGACAGTGAATAATGTCACCTGTCACATTTGCTCTGTTGCTTTATCAGATTCACATATATATTGGCTAGAATATTAAATTTTCTGCAAGAAATTCTTCGGAAGACTTCAATATCTTTACTGCAATTTCATCCTCGCCTACTGCTTTCCGGTTTATATCTTGGTAACTTTCCTCTTCTTCCTTCATAGATATGGATTTGCCGTTATTGTGGACTTTCAAGGTCTCTGGTCTTTTGTTTTTTAACATCTTTCTTCTTCGCTGGACTCTTTCCATCAATCCATAACTATTTCCTTTGACTCTTTCTCTATTGATTTTTCTGCTCATTGGCTCGTAAACTTTTGAATATCATTTAGTAATCTCTTCTAGCAAATTAATTCTTAGGTTAAAAAAAAAAGTTCTTTCATCCATTTCCATGGCCTTATTACGTGCTTTGCGTATCATTTATATTGTACTTTTGTATCTTTAAACTTTCTACTTTCACCAATCAGAATGCTTAATTTTTTCAGATATTTATGAGTAATAAATTTTCTATCACCGTTTGAAATAGCCATTTCTATTTCATTTCTTAAATAATTGCAAGTAACCACCATTGCTTGATTTATCCTTAATAGCTTCATAACATAATTCTGATAACCATCCTCAGTTTCAGTTTAAATGTAACA
>SEYY01018377.1:65000-90000 GCA_009176605.1 Armadillidium nasatum
TTGCTTCATAATAGATCTTTTATAGTATGATAAAGATTTAAAAACACGCAAGAATATTCATCGGACGTCTTTCTCTTCCCCTCTTCTTCTCTTTTCTTTTTATTTCGCTAATTCAGATATCCTTTTCAAATCTATTTTTTACATTATTTCTTTATTTTATGTCAAGTTGTTCCTTTATGAATAAAAAGCGAGTGAGATTCAGTCTTTAAAATTTGAAATGATTATTTTGTATTTTTAGATCGTTATTTAGTTTTAGAGTCATCATCTTGATAATTGATTTGCTGTTATTATTTTTATGTTATAAGTTCACATCACACGGGCATTGCCCTATTCAAGGAGAGGATCTTCTTGGTTGTTTCTACCAAGGGTTCATTAGAGGGATGAAACCAACACCTTCAAACACGAGTCATTGACTCTACCATTATAATTCTCTCGTGACTTGCATTGTGTTTTGTTTGACAATTGTTTCGTACCAGGGAAGTAAGGCATTGATCTACTAAACCAAGAAAATTCTAATCGAAGGAAAATGTCTGAAAATATTACCCACTCCATTTTTTCCTTTAGAATAACGTTGGCAACTCGAACCAATTGTCGTTTTTTTTATTTGAATGTGTCACTCTCCATCCATGTAACGTGAAAAGATACTTTCGACAATGTTGGAGCCTTTTTATTATTCTAATTTCTTTATTGTTTGAAATAAGATAATTTCATATCATGTTACTAAATTTTTAATATTCATCCCCAAAACATTATCAGAGATTTATACATCAGTATAGTTTTCTTTTAAGTACTTATTAAATAGTTATTTACTATAACTTAAAAACTATCAGAGCATTTAATTCAAATAAAAAATTAGAGATTATGATGCAAATTTTCTTTATGATTTTATCAGAAAAGAAATCTCCAATAAAAAATATAGCATGTTACAGAATCTAAATAAATTCTCAAAATCTGAAACATTTTGAGAATTTTAGTGCTTTTCTCATTTGCATTTCGTACTTTTATGTATGTATTGTATGTATGTATGTATGTATGTATGTATGTATGTATGTATGTATGTATGTATGTATGTATGTATGTATGTATGTATGTATGTATGTATGTATATATATATATATATATATATATATATATATATATATATATATATATATATATATATATATATATATATATATATATATATATATATATATATATATATATATATATATATATATATATATATATATATATATATATATATATATATATATATAAAGTGCTGGATAAGTTCCAGAAATCTAGACTGCACTTCCGCCTCCATAAAGGATAGTTGATTCCATTCCTTCAACACTGCACAAGTTTCAACTCCATCTCTCTCTCCGGCTCCACCAGTCAATATATTTCTTCCTTCTCATCATCATTTTTGGATTTCATTTTCTCAGTTTTTTGAGTATATTCTCTTTTTAAAGTTTAAAGGGTAAATTGCAGTTGTATGAATAGTAAAGTGTAAACAAGATACACAAACTGGAGTCTCACATTTTCAATTATTTTCCCATTTTCATTTATTTAACATTAATTAAATACAAATATTAAAAAATCAAATATTTTCGAATGCCTAATTTTTGAATTTCTCAATTCTAAAACTGTGAATTTGCAATGAATTCACTTCCAATTCTTAAATCTGTTTCATTCTTCATTGCAATATATAGTAATATATTTATTTACAAAATATATATCATATTTATGCTTTAAGATAGCTGCAACAATTTCTTGCTATTCTATAGTAGATATATAGTATTAGAAAGTAAACGTATTATTATTATTATTATTATTATTATTATTATTATTATTATTATTATTATTATTATTATTATTATTATTATTATTATTATTATTATTATTATTATTATTATTATTATTATTATTATTATCATTATTATTATCATATTATTATTATTATTATTATTATTTTATTCATTTATTATTAATAATAAAGTCATTTTCCTTTAACGTTTTAAGATTTACTGTGAAGAATTTGGGTTTTTATCGCGAAAAAAGAGGGCTTTTTCCAGCAGCTGCAAGGGGCGGAAAAATCCCTAAGCTCTTTGCTATTTCTTCCCACAGAATTCCTACCATTGGAAACAATGGTGAAGCTGTAGTGACAGGCCCAGCAAGCAGGATACGTAAAAAAAAGAAGTTACTTGAGTTACCAAAGCTATTCCTCACACAGGATATGAGAAGATTCTGGAGGAGTACCAGCATCCTACAGAGTTGGATGGTGATGATAATTATTATTATTATTATTATTATTATTATTATTATTATTATTATTATTATTATTATTATTATTATTATTACACTCCCACTCTTAAACTTTCAAACATCTTACTCCGGTTCCCGACTCTCAAAATTTTAAAGGTCCAACTCAGATGTGTGAGTCATACTCCATCCAGGGGCGAATCACTTCCCTATAAAAACCAGTCAACTGAGGCTGGATGAAGAATTTCTGAAGGTTCTTCAGAACAACCAATCACTTAGAAGCTTGGGTAGGAAGAGAAATAATGTGATCTTTTCAAGAAAGATTAAGAGAAAAAGAAACTTCATGTATATTTTAAGGATAGGCTAGGTTTTAGTTGTGCGCTTCCGAAGATGTTGCAATTGTATTGATTATATCTGGTAGAAAGATGGAGGAACTGAGTTTTTGAGGAAATGAAAACAAACCTGTTCTCTATGCCCCAATTAGAAATTCGAAAAAGATCAGAGGTCAATTCCTCCTATAGGCTACCCCACAAGAGTGAGTAACAATATGTTAGGAGGAACATCATTAAAAGTGAAAAGAGTAATGAAGGGTAGAGCCGTCCGCATAAGAGTGGAAGAGTGGGTAGGAAAAGAAGGAACAGGTAAGAGAACATTGATGAAAAGCAGAAAATTAGATGGAGATAGACAGAACTTCGAGGAACATCACAATTCATAGATTTAAAGGATAAATGGCCGACTAAAAGCTGCATTTAGAAACACCGGAAAAAAAGTCAGAGAGGAAAATAAATAGAGGAATGAAGGTAAGTTAAGAAATCAAAGCTTTTTTTGCCAGACTCTATCGATAGAGTTTAGAGCTATGTTTAATGCCACAGCAAACTATTCACCTAGATGCCGTAGAGCAGAGAACCAAAAGTCAGAGAGAAGAGAAAGATCACCAGTAGAGCTTTCCTATATATATATATATATATATATATATATATATATATATATATATATATATATATATATATATATATATATATATAATATATATATATATATATATATATATATATATATATATATATATATATATATATATATATATATATATATATATATATATATATATATATATATATATATATATATATATATATATATATATATATATATATATATATATATATATATATATATATATATATATATATATATATATATATATATATATATATATATATATATATATATATATATATATATATATATATATATATATATATATATATATATATATATATATATATATATATATATATATATATATATATATATATATATATATATATATATATATATATACTATATATATATATATATATATATATATATATTATATATATATATATATATATATATATATATATATATATATATATATATATAGAAAAATTGAAATGTTCCCAAATCTTTCTGCAAAGGATAGATTAGAACATTTTGATAAGAACAGGGGTTAAAGCGATAGAACTATGTTTAAATTGTTGAGAGGGTTCCCCTTTTAGGCTTTTTTTAAGCACTTTTTCAGCATGATGGAAGGTAGAAGTAGAAAGGTAAAGACGAAATAGTTCTTCAATAAAGATGGGAGCAAGATCGGAGACACAGGTTTTGAGAACCATAAGATGGATAACATCAGGACCATCCGCTTTCTTAGTATTAAGCTTAGAAAGAGAAGCAACATCTTCAGAAGAAATTGCAATGTTAGGCATAAATCTTGGAGGAGGGATCGAGAAAGAGGAATAGCTCTAGAATCCATCTAAGGGAGAATTAGAGGCAAAGTTTTTGAGCGAAGAGTTCAGCTTTTGCCAAATTTAAAAAGGTTGTTGTGTCGTCTGAAAATACTCGAGAAGGGAAAGTGGAAGAAATAAAGTTAGAGTTAACAATTTTTGCAGAACAACAAAAAGTGCGTGAGGAAGAGAGACCAGAAAGGTTATTGCATTTTATGGGGAGAAAAGAACTTCTAGCATTACGGACAATAGATTTTTCTCGATTCTGGGGTCAAATATAGGTAGCATGAGTTTCTGGAAACTAAAGACGACAGTAAGGGTATGCACAAATTAAAGCGATAAAAAACATGAGAGCGAATACGAACGCAAAAAGTGATCAACGCAACACAACATGGTTGAGAGTTAATTAAAAACAAGCACAAACCAAAGTGAGAATAGCTATGTAGCTGCTCGGTCAGCTTGGTTCACTTGAAATAAGAATATAGCAAAGCGAACAAGAATATAAAACCGATAGCAATCAACTAACATATGTAATTTTGTCACGACTGAAAAACAGGTGATCAGAGAGCTCTACAAACATTTCGCTTTAACGTATGCCAAACTAATTCTACATGAATTCGCGTTGGTGTTCTCGTCAGATTTCTTGGTCGTGTACACTTTCACTTTGGCTTCTGTGCGCATTATTTCCTTAAAGTAGAGTGAGTGACTGCGGTGCATAGGACTAAAATAAGTAAAATTCAAGGTATGATAGTTTTAGTTGAATGGAAGCCTAAGCCTAAATGTCAGAAAAGTTCATCTTAGTTATGCGTTCTGCACATTCAGAAGTCTCCCAAATTTATCATCGCCGAAGAGCCAAAAACTTTTCATTACAGTAGGTTGGAGTCTTTCCTGTTGAAGATCTGAGAGACAAAAGAGAGTGTACAGATAAAAAAAGACGATTGGAGGAACCTAGATGAGGAAAGGATATAATAGAATATGACGAAGGATTGGGAGTTCAGAAAAGTTTTATCTCTCAGACGATCAGGGGGATGGGAAGATAGCTGCATCGACTGCTATATATATATATATATATATATATATATATATATATATATATATATATATATATATATATATATATATATATATATATATATATATATATATATATATATATATATATATATATATATATATATATATATATGCTGCAATACAAATTCATCTTTGAAACACAGGCGGCTAAGTAATTTCCTGCATTCAAAGTAATATCAAATCCAGCCAATGCCTTAATGCATATTTAATCTAGGAAAAGGCGTGTTTTTAAAGCCTTTTTCGCTCTATTAGCCTCAGGTAGCTATTAGGAAACAAACAAATGATTTGCTTCCTTTTCTCTTCGGACTTGAATGATGCATTTTGCAAACGCGGTCAAGAAATGAAGCAACCATTGACTCTTTTCACTCTACGAAAGCTCTTAATATTAATGTTGCTGAAAGATTAGCAGAATTCTTATCATAATTCACATTGCAAAAATTGTTTCAATGTATGAAATTCGTGTTTTATTGCTATGAAAAATAAATCTCAAAGTTTCAGTTATTCTCTTATATATCTAAATACACACACACACACACACACACACACACACACACACACACACACACACACACATATATATATATATATATATATATATATATATATATATATATATATATATATATATATATATATATATATATATATATATATATATATATATATATATATATATATATATATATATATATATATATATATATATATATATATATATAATAGGTGCAGAAGCAGAATTTGTACATCCGTGAATGCAGATGCGAATCTTCAACATATTATCGAATATTCTTAAATAAAAGCATAGAAGTTTAAAAAGTTAAGAACAAAATACACATCTAAAAATTTGGAAAATTATAATATGGTCCAGTTAAGATTCGGTAATTACTAACACAGAAAAGAAATAGAAGGTTTAAAAGCCTCTGAACACAGTATCAGAATAAAGGACTATAACTCAATGCATCATATTTCTAGCTTACGAACAATCACTTTTTTACAGAAATAGGTAATAAAAAAAGGCTGTTTAATATTTGAACCACAGAATTAATAATATATAAATAAAATATTTATGCTACTTTTGAACCCGTCATAAACTCTAAATTAAAGCTATTGTATGTTTTAAAAATAAATTTCTCTAAATTTTCCCTACTAAGTTTATTCCCCTCTTTCGTCACACACTTCATTTTCGCTTATAACAAACTTTCTTCCCGAACACTTCTTGGAAGACGAGTTAGACACCGCTGAACAAGTTCACTTACTTTTGGACATTTTTCTTCATTTAATTTTTATAATTCGAGAAGATTAGATTCACTTAGTGCGAGTTTTTAATTAGAATACAACTTAACCATAGTGGTCGTATTATTTTTTTCCTCCTATCGTCAATGCTTTGTATCAAAAGGAAAAACACCGCATTATATGCAGTTGAAGCAGTTGATTCTTTTGTTATCTTTCATTCTTTTCACATATGCTGTGCGAGCTGTAGTAGATATTGCTGTTACCATATTTTGATTTATTTTCAGGGTAAACTTGTATAAAAAATCAATATCTCACTCATGCTTAATGTGTGTTGTATTATCTGTAGTATTCCGTTATCACGATGGTGTATAGTTAACTACATTCAGCTTTGAATTTTGAAGGTCTTTTTTGGCTTGATGATGTCTTGATAAAAGGCAGACTTTTACACATTCGCACATTGTCACTCATTTCGAAAGGATGCAGTTCTTCGGAACTCTCTGAATATGAATGTAATAGCGAATGTAGATCTCTAAATGGTTTCACATACACACACACACACACACACACACACACACGTATATATATATATATATATATATATATATATATATATATATATATATATATATATATATATATATATATATATATATATATATATATATATATATATATATATATATGCGAATGTTAAGGGGATTTAAGAAACTGAACATCGGCTGACTTCAGACCTTCTTAACATGTTTTCTAAAATTCTTTTTAAAAATATAATATAGATAAAAATCCTTTTTATGTGAACTGCATTCTGATCGGGTAGTTACTTATACCGAAAAGAAGCAGAAGCATCAAAGGAGACAGGCTTTTGCCGTGTCTGAATGCTTTAACATTATAAGGGAAGCTTTCGCAGTTAAGGAGACCGTATAAGCGGTGAAGGAAGGGTAAATGGACTATCTTCATAGAGAACCATTTTAAAGGAAAAGCCTTGTTCTACTTTTCTGTTTCTTTGAAAAAATCTATGAGAAAGTTTTTTTTTACGTTTTCTCCAACTTTTATCCATCGGTAAATTCATGTCGTTTAATATTTAAACTCATTTGAATTTTTTTTTTTTCAACTGTTGATTAATTTCACTCGATTTTTATTTGATCCAGAGTATATCCCCAGTTCAAACTTCGTTGGTACCTTCCTCCATGTGTTTCTAGAACTCTGTCTTTATACTTTTTTGCAAATCATTGCGCTTTTCATTATGTGCTTACTATGACTACGTCACTAAACAAATACTGCTGGAAGGGTAAACAAAACAGCACTGATTAAGTCACTAAATTTCAAAGATTTATTTCTTTAACTTTCACCATTACAGACCCCCCAAAAGGACGATGTCCCGTTTATTCGGCACCCTTAATCCAGAATACCACCAACCGTTTTCTCCAACTTTTATCCATCGGTAAATTCATGTCGTTTAATATTTGAATCTTTTTATAGAGGTAAGTTATATCTTAAAAACAGAACTCTGTCTTTATACTTTTTTGCAATCATTGCGCTTTTCATTATGTACTTACTATGACTACGTCACTAAACAAATACTGCTGGAAGGGTAAACAAAACAGCACTGATTAAGTCACTAAATTTCAAAGATTTATTTCTTTAACTTTCACCATTAGAGAGAATCAACGTCACTTGAAGAATGTACATCAATAATTTTATATCAGTTTTCTCTTTCTTCAGTCAATTGTAAATCACATAATGACAAAAGAAAATTCATCGCTTAAGGTATACAATAGAATCAGTTGAATTTCTTTTGTTCATGTTCTTTAGTTCTATATCCAAAAAGTCTTTATTGGTGACTTTTAAAATTCAACTGCAATTTCTTTAGTGACTTTTTTTAAATCAATTAAACAATCTTGACCTTTGCTGCTAACATTAGGGTAGAGAGGTTAAAAACTTGAATTTATACATGGAATCGAGGAAAGTGGCTGTATCTTTCTACCTTTAAAGAATTAGATTTCTTGTCCAGTTCATTTCTGAGTGTTCCCTCCATTTGGGTAATATTTTGCAATATATGTTGTTTTAGAACAGGATTATTACACCTATGTGAAACCCTTGATGAGAAATTATTATTTATTCTTTTGGATTTCAGTAGTAGGAATAACATATGCAATGGAAGAGTTTGTATCACGAAGCATTTTAATTATTTCCTTAAATGGTTTTAGGGCTTCGGTAGCACTTGTAATGACCCCAATAATAATAACTTGCTTTATTTCCAGGACTGAATTTGCATAAAAGATCAAACTCTCCTTCACATTAAATGCCAAATGTATCTATGAAGAGTATTTGTCTTTCCAATGAGTGTATCGTGGGTTACATTTTCTTTGATTGTTTAAATTTTCATTTGCAGCTCTTGTAGAACAAATTGAGCAACTATAGAGTGTTTGAAATTAGTAGCAATAATTCCAACTCATTATTTTTTATCGACTGCTAAGATAACAACAATGAGTTTTCTAACACATTGTTTTGTAAAGTAACGAAAAATATAATCAATATTTTAAGAAAGAAATGTGGTTTTAAAGGAGTGTCCTAATAAAAGGTAAATATCAGCATATTATCTAACGCTGCAGATTCTCCACATATGCGAAAACTAATATCCAGGACACTAATAATCAATAAACATACATAAATTACCTATCCTAACCTATCGCACATACATACATATGTTTGTATTCATATATATAGATATATATATATGTATGTATATTCTTACAACGAAATGGTTCAAAGCTGTGAAAATTCATTTAATTTCCTATTAAGGAGATTGCATGAATAGAGAAGTTCATCCCTTGTAATCATAAAGGCCACGAATCGTTGAAAGAAGAAGAAGCCCAATCATAGTAATCCGATGACAGAGTCACACACACACACACACACGCACACCAGCACGCCATAATCAGTTGGCGCTCACACACACACACATACGCACATCAGAGATGCTTGATTAGATGGTTTAGTATCGGCAGTACAAAAGGGATTCCCGTTAAATAAAATTTATTTCATCAAAGAACTTAACCTCAAATTGCTCACGATTTGAAAACCCAAATTACCTCTTCCTCTCTCTCTCACTTATATATATATATATATATATATATATATATATATATATATATATATATATATATATATATATATATATATATATATATATATATATATATATATATATATATATCCTCCTGTGAGCAAAAGCCGGAGGCCTGCCAAATTCTACCGAAGTTGAAAAAAAACTAAAATGGAGGCCGACATGTCCAGATACACGGCTTTTAAGAGTGTGCAAGTCAAAGGAAGTTGGGAAAACAGGTAAAGGGTGTGTGTTCTAGACTTTACCAGTAGAGTATATTTAAGAATGAACATAGCGGTTAAGTCTAGGGTCTGAGGGTTAGACATAGAAAGGATGAGACTGCTTAGAAAGGCTTGTCGCACAAGCCCTTCTCAATGGAGGAGGTATTTATATATATATATATATATATATATATATATATATATATATATATATATATATATATATATATATATATATATATATATATATATATATATAATATATATATATATATATATATATTAATTAAGACAAGTATGAAATTCTTTTGGTTATTTTAAGTCAAGTTGGCCGATTGCTACAAAGTTGGTTTTTAGTTCTTAAGAAAGTAAGTGGGATTGGCAAACTGATATTACAGACACCAACCATTGTATAAGCTTATTTACTATGCACCAACTATGTACGTTTGAAGACTATATTTTCGTGAGCCTGTGCTTGCCAGGTAAAATTAAGTAGAGTCTAGTTCTAAAGATTTGAAAACATCTATACGAGGGCTGACATTTATATTACATTTTTGAAGGTTGCTAAACTTTTTACTTTTTTAATATATTTGATGCAAAGTACCAAAATATTGCTACGCATTGAAAATACAAAATCAACGAGTATGGTATATGAGAAAACATTTAATAATTATGATAAAAAGAAATCAATGATGAAAGAACAATCTGATGAACATTATAATCATAAAAGTGGAAGAGACCTAAAATATTTCAAGATATTTGAAAAAACATTTTCAAATCGTACAACTTAAAATTAAGCTCTTTATCACCTAAAATCATCTATAGCTCGGTTTCTCAATCTTTTGAGGTCCATATATATATATATATATATATATATATATATATATATATATATATATATATATATATATATATATATATATATATATATATATATATATATATATATATATATATATATATATATATATATATATATATATATATCGTGGGTGTACTGGCAAAATTGACCAGGTCAAAAAAACCAAGAGGGTGTGAAATTACAATTTAAAGTTCGAAGGAGTACGAAAAATCAGGATTTAATATTTCCTTCATATTGTAACGTTTTTTTCTTTCTTGGTTATTTTATTAAATCCTCATTTTTTGTATTACTTAGAACTTTAAATTGTAATTTCCCATAAACTTGGTGTTTTGACTTGGTCAATTTTACCATTACACCCTCGATATATATTATGTTAAGATGATTTTGTTTGAAGGTTGAAGGCGTTTGCGAGAAATCTGTTTGTCTTATTTATTTCAGTTTAGCACGCCTTCCCTGAAATTCTCTCATGCCTCCCCAGGTCACCAGGGGGCACTCCCCCCAGATTGAGAACCCCTGATCTAAAGCATCGTACTTGGGAACTTAAATACAAGTATCGAGTGAAATATATCTTTTAATTGTTAAAAAAAAATGAGTCACACATTCACGGAGTGGATAAATTTTCATTTCCATAAATAGTTAAGAGTCAGTTGTGAATTGTGGAAAAATATTATACTCAATTTTGAGGAGTTTTCTATTTTGTTACTATATAATGAGACGTAGAATCTGAGATGCTAATATTAATCAAACTTCAGCAAGGTCAGAGTTTAATAAACGTAAAATTTGTTACATAATTAGGAGAGTTAACACGGAATATCATTAATTCTTTTTATATCACAAATGTTGAAAAAAAATAGAGGCATACATGATGTACATTAGAGTTGAGAAAAAATTCCATACCAAAAACACATATTGTTTGGAAATCAGCATGTTAAAGGGGTAAAAGAGGCGAAAGGGTTTTGAAGACATTACCAGTTGAGTACGTTGAAGAAATGAGAAAAACGCAGCTATTAAGTTAATCTGATTTCTAAGAATAGGATCAAGAAAAGACGGGATTCTGTGGAAAGTTTAATCTCAAAAGTTCTCCTTAAAAAACTTACTCGAGTAAAGAGGTAAGAAGAACTAAATTCGTTTCAAAAGAGTGATACTCTGATAGACTGATACCATATAGAAAGTAATGAAGCAATTTCGACTTTTAGATATAGGTTCACGAAGACAATGAAAGCAGGAGAGTTGATAATAAAGTTCTATGCCTCACCTTTTCAAGAAATGTAGCATTGTGCATAACTATCCTAGATATGTTGAGCATGCAACTGAGATCAAATTTACAGATAAATTAATTCATACAGATAGAAAGGAGTTTGGAAAAAAGGCTTTGTGTTTGACCTTTCTGAAAGGCATTTGATATTATACAACCCTACTGTAAAGTTTAAATGAAATATTGAAGAATAGATTATTAAAACTCAGAGAGAAAAGGAAAAAGAATCATCTGTCGAGCTTTCATAACGGAGGTCATTCTGGAACTCAGGCACAAGATTAAAAACATTAAAATATTTCCCAATCTTATTAATGAAGATGTATTCGAAAACTTAAAAAAATTATCACGGCAACGCCTCCGAAATGAATAAAAATATTTAAAAGTTCTTCCCCATATCCGATCAGCATTATCTATTATCTCTAGTATAAATGTTACTGAAACATGCGATCAGGCTGGCTATGAATTTTGAGAAGAAAAGAGATTTATATTCTAAGAATAAGTGACTAAGATCGCATCTTATATCGACAGTGCAAAAGCATGTCAGAAGAGCAGTTAGCGTAAAATCTATGCAAAGTCACCAGCAAACCCAATAAAAATGTCAGAAGATACGTTTATGGTTGGATGTAGCTATTGAAGAGGTGGCAATAACATTTAAAACTATAAGCCTGTGAGAAGAGTAGCAGTGGAGGAGAATAGAGTATTTATAACAAAGAAAACTTGTGATAAAGCACAAGTCAAGAATGCTGAAGAATTGGTCAGGATAATTAAGATTGATAATTATTTCATTTTCTTTTTTCCTCTTGTTAATAACACAAAATGATTCAATTTCTTTTCTTCCTCGATCAGTATTTGAAGAGCTTTGTAATCTCTGAAATATATATATATATATATATATATATATATATATATATATATATATATATATATATATATATATATATATATATATATATATATATATGGGAGAGGGAAGTAGCGTTACCGAGGCGATGAGATTACCCCCCATTGGGTATATGGGATGTTAAGGTTACTTCCCATCTCATCCCGGTGCCCAATGGTTAGTTCCATTTCGTGCTCACCTTCTTCTACACGGAGTAGGCTCTCCTTCGCACACACAAAATATTAATACAGACACCCTTTAAAAAAAAAACTAAATGATGGCGTCAACAACAGTAGCCTCGGAGAAGCCCCAGAGGGGTGGCTTCCAAAAATAGCCCCTCATCCACCTCTTCCCCCATCACCACTTGGCAGTTGGTGGCCTCCGGTGATGGGGTTGGTGCCAGGAAGACTCTGAAGCCGGCTTGTCCCTATGCAAGGTCTATTTTTTTCATTAATTTCTGCAACATTAACGGTCTGAACTCCAATTTCCACATTGTTGAACATCACCTCTCTTCTTCTAGACTTCACCTCTTATTCTTAATCGAAACTCAGATGTTTGAGCGTTCTGACAGCAAATCGTATTCTGTTTCCCCCTACTGTCTCTATCCTCAATTTTCAGCCAAAGGCGGTTGTTGTGTATACGTGAGCAATGATGTTGTTCGTCCTCACGTCTCTAATTAAGAGTCTTCTGAATTTTCCACCTTATGGCTTAGGCTCTCTTGCCATTCTACGACTAAATTCATTTGTTCTATTTATTTATCTCCTAATTCTACTGACTATCCTAAATTCTTCGACTATTTAAACTCCAAAATAGAGCACACTCTCTCTTCTTCTCCTTTCTCTGAAATCATCATATTAGGTGATTTCAATGTTCACCACCGCCAATGGCTTTCTTCTAGCTTCTCATGATAGAGCTGGTGAACGTGCTTTCCATTTCGCTATCCAAAACGACCTTGAGCAGTTAGTGCAGCTCCCTACTCGTATCTCTGATCATTTTGGAGATGAACCCAACATTCTAGACCTTTTTCTAACTTCCAATCCTTCTCCTTATACTGTTAAACTATTTCCTCCTCTGGGTTCCTCCGATCACCTTCTTATTTCTGTTTCCTCTTCTATCTCTTCGAGTCTTCCGCAGGAAAGACCCCCTTCTATTGAAAGGAAACGTTTGTGGCATTTCGGTGCCGCAAGCTGGTAGGACTTGCGGTCGTACTTCTTTGATTTCCCTTGGAATGATTATTGCTTCCGTGGTAGAGGGTCCCTCGGAATGTGCAGAACGCATTACTGAGGTGATTCCCTCCGACTCAGTTATGCCTAAAATTAGAATTTTTTCTAAAGATGTCATTTCTGCTCTCTCTGAGCTTAATACTAAGAAGGTGTATGGTCCCGATGATATTCCTCCTGTGGTTCTCAAAACTTGTGCTTCTGAGCTTGCACCCTGCCTTGGTAAACTATTTCGTCTTTGTCTCTCTACTTCAACCTTCCCTTCTTGTTGGGAACGTGCGCTCATTCAGCCTGTGCCGAAGAAGTGGGACCCCTCTCAACCCTCTAACTACCGTCAAATTTCTTTGACCTCCGTTCTTTCTAAAGTCTTTGAATCTATCCTTAACAGGAAGATTTGGAAACATCTCAATTCTTCTAATCTTATCTCTGATCGCCAGTATGGCTTTCGTAAGAAACGCTCTACTGATCTTCTCTCTCCTTCTCTCTGACTCTTGGTCCTCCGCTCTTCGGCATTTCGGTGAATCCTTTGCTGTGGCGCTGGACATATCGAAAACCTTCGATAGAGTCTGGCACAAAGCTTTGATTTCTAAACTTCCCTCTTTCGGTATCTATCCTTCTCTCTATGATCTTTTCTCTAATTTCCCTTCCGGTCGTTCTGTAGCAGCTGTTGCAGACGACCACCGTTCTTCCTTTAAATCTATTAATAGTGGTGTTCCTCAGGGTTCTGTCCTTTTCCCCACACTTTTTCTGTTTTTCATTAATGATCTTTCTATTACCTCATCTCCTATCCACTCCTATGCTAATGACTCCACCCTTCATTACTCCTTCCAGTTTGAAAAACGCCCCCCAACAGCAGTTGATAAACTCGAGAAGGGTAGCCTTGGAGCAACTAACTTCTGATCTTTCAAGTATTTCAAATTGGGGCAGAGAAAACATGGTTGTTTTCAATGCCTCAAAAACTCAATTCCTCCATCTCTCCACTCGACAAAATCTTCCACACAACTATCATGTCTTCTTCGAAAATACACAACTCAAACCTTCATCTGTTCTTAATATTCTTGGCGTATCCTTTTCTCGTGATCTTTTTTGGAAAAATAACATTACTTTGGAAAACATTATTATGGAAAAATAACATTACTTTTCTTTCTAAACACGCTTCTAAGAGATTGGGTGTTCTGGGGAGCCTTTCAGAATTATTCCATGCCACCCCAGTTGCATGCTCTGCATAGGGGTGTTGTCCGTCCCTGTATGGAGTATGCTTCGCACATCTGGGGTGTTTCCACTCATACAGCTCTCCTTGAGAAGGTGGAGTCTAGGGCTTTTCGTCTCATCAACTCTCCTGCTCTTACTAACTCTCTCCAATCTCTTTCTGCTCGACGAATTGTTGGGTCACATTTCTCTTTACTATCGCTATTACAATGGACACTGCTCTTCTGAACTCTCTCGTTGCATACCTCCTCCATTGAGAAGAGCTCGTGCGACGCGCCTTTCTACACAGTCTCATCCTTTCTCTGTCCAATTCTCCGAGACCAGACTTAATCTCTATGCTCAATCTTGCATATACTCTACTGGTAAAATCTGAAACACACTCTCCTTTATCTATTTTCCCAACTTCCTTTGACTTGCATACTTTCAAACGCCGTGTATCTGGACATGTCGGCCACTATCGACCAGGATAGATTTTTCCCAGTTCCGGTGGAATTTGGTAGGACTCCGGCCTTTGCCCACCGGAGGAGATAATATATATATATATATATATATATATATATATATATATATATATATATATATATATATATATATATATATATATATATATATATATATATATATATATATATATATATATATATATATATATATATATATATATATATATATATATATATATATATATATATATATATATATATATATATATATATATATATATATATATATATATATATATATATATATATATATATTCATATATTCTGATGACATCAGAATCATTAAGTCTTACAACTAGACTTTTCAATAAGCCTAGCAAGCCGACTACCTAAAAAAAGAAACCGCTCGTAGAAACCAATGCTACGCCTCGGACAGGACAGAATCAAAGTTTGACGACCTGGCACGAAAATGGAGCACGGAAAAAGAAACAATACCGAATCGCAACTATAAATGCCAGCACATTCACAGGAAAGGAAGAGGAGGCTGTGGACTTGATGGAAGAGAGAAACTTGGATGTGCTAGGAATTTGCGAGGTGAGGTACAAAGAATGAGTAAAGAAATTACACGATAACTATGTGATGATCTACAAGGGAAAAGAGGAGGAGAGAAAGCTGAGACCAGATCAGAGATGTATAGAAACGTAATGCATACAATGTTAGTAAATGAAAGAATAATAGCGATGACTTTGAAAATAGAGGGAAAAATGATGAGCATAATTCAAATGTACTCACCACACCAGGAAAGACCAATGGAAGAGAAGACAGATCTTAGAAATGAACTTCAACAGATTTATGATGCGGGGAGAGGAGAGAAGAAAATAATTATGGGCCATTTGAATGCTCATGTAGGGATACGTAGAGAAGGAGAGGAGACGGTTCTGGAAATGAATGGAGTGGAACAGAGAAACATTGAAGGCGAACATCTGATTGATTTTCCCATAAGAAACAGAATGGCAATAATAAACACTTTCTTCAAACAAGAAGATAGCAAGAAATGGACGTGGTATAGGTGGAGTACAAAGGAACAAAGGTACACTGAGAAGTCAATGTTTGACATGATGCTGACCAACGACAAAAGAATCTTCGAGAATGTGAAAAGAATGCCGACAATTTCCCAGAATGCTACTGGGGAAATTGAGGTGGAAATCAGGGAATAAACCAAGAAGAAAAGTAAGAGAAAGACACTGTTTGGAGAAACTAAGAGAGGAGGGAGTTACAGAAGAATTTAATGGGAGAATTACTCAGTAATATGAAAGGAGGACACTAGAATAGGAAACTGTGGAAGAGAGCTGGGAAACATTTAGAGAAGAAGTAGATCGAGTTGCAAGTAAAATAGTGGGAAAGAAGAAAATCGGATGAGGAAGAAAGAAGAGGACGGTGTGGTGGAAGGACGAGGCTAAGAACGCCGTGAAACTTAAGAACAAGGAATGTAGAAAATGGATGAAGACAAGAACAGAGGAAAATAGAAGAGAATATGTGAGAGCAAGAAATCATGCAGAAGATGTGAAAAGAAGAAATAAATTCCACGTGGATCAGAGTAGGAAGAAAATTGAAGCAGGATATGAACGGTACAAGAAAACTTGTATCTGGAATGGCCAAGAACATGAAAGCAAGTCAAGAACCAGAAACGCATGTGGTTTTGAATAAAGAGGGAGAATCGCTTCTGGAGGAGACAGAGGTAGCGGAAAGATGGTGAGAGTATTTTGAGGAGTTGCTGAATGTACAGGAAGAGGAGGAGGAGGTGGAAATAGTGGAAGCACCCCCTAGAGAAAGACAAGGACTGGAGGAAACCAGATTGACTCAGATAGAAGAAGTGAGAGAAGCAATTAAAATGTTAAGAAACGGGAAAGAGTACAGGATACGATGGACTGAGTGACGAGTTATTCAAGACAGTGGAGGGAACAACTAAGTGGTTAACATTGATATTCAACAAGGTATGGGAAGAAGGAAAAATAAAAACAGAATGAAGGAAAGCAGTAATCTGCCCAATACAAAAAAAGGGGGATAAAAGATAATGTGGAAATTATAGAGGAATAGTGCTGTTAATAGGAGTGAGTAAGATATATGAAAGGATCTTGGAGAGAAGATTGAGGATGAAGGTTGAAGATAAAATTTGGAAAATGGCAACACGGTTTTAGACCAGGTAAAAGAAAGACGGACTTGATATTCCATATGAAGATGCTGACGGAAAAAAACATAGAGTGGAACAAGAAAGCATATGTAACATTCATTAACTTAGAAAAAACTTTCGATAGGATAAAAAGGGAAAGACTGGAGAGTATTAGAAGACCCAGCGTACAACATTCCTGAGAAATTATCAACAGCTATTAAGAGCATGTACGAAAAGCCTATAAATATGGTCAGAGGAGAGGAGGAAGCGAGAAATGGTTTGGAGTGAAAACCGAGGTGAGGCAGGGCAGTGTATTGTCACCATTGCTTTTCGCACTGTACCTGGACAGCTGCTCTTAAAAGAATATGCATAAGAGAGAATAGAGAACACACATTGGTATACGCGGATGATGCGGCAGTGATAACATCAGGAACTGAGGATCTTCAGGAAGCTGTGAATAGGTGGAATGATGTGTTGAATTCTATAGGCATGAAGATAAACAGAGGGAAAAGATAGTTTTAACATAGAGGGGACAAGACTTAAGCAGGCAAGTAAATTTAAATACTTGGGTGTGGTGTTCGACGAAGAAGGGAAGACTGGAGGACGAACTGAGGGAGAGAATAGGAAGATTCTCAAAGAATGTGGGAATGCTTGTATCCGTTACTAAAGGAGAGAGGAATACCAACCGAAGTGAAGGTACTAATTTATAAAACAATACTCAGACCAATATTGTTGTACGGTTCAGAATGTTGACAATGAATAGAGTGCATAAGTGGAAAAGCGAAGCCGCGGAAATGAGAATACTCAGAGTCATCAGGGGAGTATCGCTGAGAGATAGGATGAGGAGTAAACTGTTGAGAGAGGAACTTGGGGCGGAATCAATTTTGGAATGAGTAAAAAGAAACCAGCTGAGATGAAAGAGATGCTGGAATGGAGACAAGAAGGAAGGAGACCGGCTTTAAGACCAAGGAAGAGATGGATAGAGGTGGTGGAAGAAGACATACAACGAAAGAGCAAGACACTGGAAGAGGTGAAAGACAACGAAATGTTTGACGACAGAAATGCGTGGAGAAGATTCTGGAGGAGTAGCACCTGACAGGCGCTAGCCTACCGGTTTGGACTTTGATGATGGTGATGGGTGATGATATATATATATATATATATATATATATATATATATATATATATATATATATTATATATATATATATATATATATATATATATATATATATATATATATATATATATATATATATATATATATCAGGGACGGCTTGTGACGTGGTTGTTGGTTTGTGCAACAACCACTATTTGCAACTGTTATTTCTTGCTTTTTATTTCTTAATTTTTTAATAGGATTAAATATTTAATAAATTGCATCTTATTATAACACTCCAATAAAGGGTTATTTAATGTAAAAAAAAAAAGAAAAGAAAAGAAAAAAAAGTCACAAATTTGATTAGTTACTCCAAACGAAGAAAATACTGTGTGGTTTCAAAAATTTTGAAAACGCATCCTTTAATATAACGGACGAAAGAATTGTGTGCACACTTGCCACTCGAGCGTTTCTATTAGTACGATGTGGTTGCAAATGAAATGCAACCGAGCCGTACATTAAAAATATGAATTTAATTTATGTTTACTTTTTTGTCTTCACGTTCTAATAATTGCTTTTTTTATTATTATTAATTTATTTTTTTTAAATTTTTTTTTTTTTTTTTTTTTTTTTTTTTTTTTACATAAATTAAACACGCAAAAAAAAAAAAAAAAAAAAAAAAAAAAAAAAAAAAAAAAACTTTTTTTTTTTTTTATTTTATTTATATATATATTATATATTATATAATATAATATATATATATATATATATATATATATATATATATATATATATATATATATATATATATATATATATATATAATAATTATAATATAATAATAATATAATAATAAGAAGAATAATAAATAGTAGTAATGATCACAATTGTAATAATAATAATAATAATAATAATAATAATAATAATAATAATAATAATAATAATAATAATAATAATAATAATAATATATAATAATAATAAATAATAATAATAATAATAATAATAATAATAATGATAATAATAATAATAATAATAATAATAATAACAATAAAAATAATAGTGGATCAATACGAATTTATGTACATTTTTTAAATTTTGCGCTCATATGATTTTGTTGATCTTTCATTTTTTTTGTCTTCTGGGAGATTATTATATAGAATAGTGGAGGTGTAGCTTATATATATATATATATATATATATATATATATATATATATATATATATATATATATATATATATATATATATATATATATATATATATATATATATATATATATATATATATATATATATATATATAGTAAGCTACACCTCCACTATTCTATATAATAATCTCCCAGAAGACAAAAAAAATGAAAGATCAACAAAATCATATGAGCGCAAAAAATTTAAAAAAAGGTACATAAATTCGTATTGATCCACTATTATTATTATTGTTATTATTATCATAAATATTATTATTATTATTATTATTATTATTATTATTATTATTATTATTATTATTATTATTATTATTATTATTATTATTATTATTATTATTATTATTATTATTATTATTATTATTATTATTTATTATTATTATATTATTATTATTATTATTATTATTATTATTACTATATTATTATTATTATTATTATTTTATTATTTATAATTATTATTATTATCATTACTATACTTGTTATTATTTTAATCATTAGTATTTTTATTATAATGATTTTATTTTTTTTTTTATTATTATTATTATTATTATTATTATTATTATTATTATTATTATTATTATTATTATTATTAAAATTAGATATTCTACAACATCCACTAATATTATTTCCATTATTGCAATTATTAATACGATAATTATTATAATTATTATTATCATCTATCATTGCTACTAATAATTATTTATTATTGAAAATTTTTTAAATATTATATTGCAATTAGTATTACTATTACATTATTATTATTATTATTATTATTATTATTATTATTATTATTATTATTATTATTATTATATTATTATACTATTATAATATCATTATTGTTATTATTATTATTATTATTATTATTATTAATTATTATTATTATTATTATTATTATTATTAATTATTAATATTATTATTTTGAAGTAAATATCATCATTGCTATTATTATTACTAGTATTCTCAATGTAAACCTCATAAGTAACGTTCTCTTGTTATTGTTACTTGCATGATCAATATTTCGAAACTTTTGCTACTCTAGAAGTAACCTATCATTACTTGTAATTATTAAATAAATTAAAATTATATATATATATATATATATATATATATATATATATATATATATATATATATATATATATATATATATATATATATATATATATATATATATATATATATATATATATATATATATATATATATTAAACATTGGAGCTCAAAGAAAATCGCAGTGTTTTCCCCTAGCAGCCCCTTTTCAGAGAACTGGACAGTCACATTATTATTATTAAGATTATTATTGAATTTAGTAGTAGAGGACCTACTTTTAAACTTTAAACCTGTAAATGTACCATTTCCTGAATAAAGTTTTGTGAATTGTGAATTATTATTCACAATAAGAAACATTTTGCTCCAAAACATTGAAGAACCTTTGTACAATGAAAACTTCCTTATATAATAATAATAATAATAATAATAATAATAATAATAATAATAATAATAATAATAATAATAATAATAATAATAATAATAATAATAATAATAATAATAATAATATTAATAATAATAGAAATAATAATAATAATAATAATATTATTATATATAATAATAATAATAATATTATTATTGTTATTATTATTAAGTATTTGTATAATAATAATAACAAATATAAAAATATTCTAAACTGTGAAGAACAAAATATGAAATATGTTTACTTTTCTTAAAATTTCTTTCAAAATGTTTCTTAATCCTATTAAAATAAACGAAAGTTTGTACTGTCGGTTTCATTTCATTTGCAACCACATCGTACTAAAAGAAACGCTCGAGCGGCAAGTGTGCACTCACAATTCTCTGATCCGTTGTATTAAAGGATGCATTTGCAAAATTTTTGCAACCACATAGTATTTTCTTCGTTTGGAATAACTAATCATAATTGTATGAAGTTATTTTTTTTTACACTAAATAGCGCTTCATTGTAGTGTTATTTATAAAATTTATAAAATATTTAATCCTATTAAAAAAATTAAAGAAATGAAAAGTAATAAATAACAGTTGTACACTATCTAGTTGCAAATAGTGGTGGTTGCACAAAACTGCAACCACATCGCGAGCTGCCGCTGATATATATATATATATATATATATATATATATATATATATATATATATATATATATATATATATATATATATATATATATATATATATATATATATATATATATATATATATATATATATATATATATATATATATATATCGGTGAAAAAGTGAAATTTTTTGGTGAGAGAAGAAAAGCATTAAAGAATAGAGAACTTCTGTAGCGACTTCAATTAAAGTGAGACGATCACAACTGCTTGACTGTGACGCCCTTGATTGGTCGCCTATTGTTTTCTCAGACTCTCAATTGGAAGTCATCATGTGATTCGTCTCCTTCGCCCCCTCCTCCTTTATCTTCTTCTGCTTCCTCCTTATCTCCTCATTCTCCTTCTTGTTCTTTATCAAGCAAATGAACACTGCCCGAACAATAGGAACCCGTTCGCTTGAACTGAAGTCATCTTTAGTTTTGGATTAGCTCAAATGGCTCTGTGAAATGATTGAGGCGCGCCATACGAACAGAAACGGCACGATATAAAAAGACCAATTTATGATATACGTTTTCAAACTTTTTATCATTATTACCTTTTTTGTTTTTGTGCGCGTTTAAAGGCTTATTTGACGCTTTGTTTTTAGTAACTCATACGCCAAAACTTTTCTATCAATATAAGAAAGATTTCACTGTATATATATATATATATATATATATATATATATATATATATATATATATATATATATATATATATATATATATATATATATATATATATATATATATATATATATATATATATATATATATATATATATATATATGGGAAAAGGTCAGAAAAAAAAAAAAAAAAACCGAAATGAATTAAAAAAGCAAATACCAGATCCAGATCGAAGGTTGACATGACCCTATGAACAGGCGCTTGAAAGTGTGTAAATCAAAGGGAATGGTGAAAACAGAAGAAGGAAGGGTGTTGCAGACTTTACCACTATAGAACATTTATAAATAATAATAGTGATTAAGTTTTTGGTCAGAGAGTTATAAAAAAAAGTTTCTT
This sequence comes from Armadillidium nasatum, assembly GCA_009176605.1. NCBI lineage: Eukaryota > Metazoa > Arthropoda > Malacostraca > Isopoda > Armadillidiidae > Armadillidium > Armadillidium nasatum. Next base: position 88,134 of record SEYY01018377.1, read on the forward strand.
TTGAATGGGAGAACCACAGAACGGCTTCTATATAAGATCGATTATTTGTCCTGAATTATCAGTTGCTGATTAACACTTGGAGGTTAGTTAGATTATTAAAGTACTTATATAAATTATTTGGAAAAATTAAGTTAAAAAAAACAAAAAAAAAAAAACTAAGAAATCCTCTGGAATTCTTATTAAAAAACTTGACGAAGACATTTACGTGAATTTAATTTCTTTTAATTAGTAAAAGCCTTATTTCTTAATTTCAGAACATTTTGTAAGACAACATTTCTTCATGAGACAGAAGTCGGAAAGTGAAACCGAAAGAGAGTAGGGAAAAAACGTTGAAGTTAGAGATAATCAATAAGCCCAGAAAGCCTTCATTACATTTTTTGACAAGCTCGAGTTTGAAATTCAACATGTTCACGAAGTTGGATGAACATGTTATAAATCTAATAGAATCCGACGGTAAATCGAATATAAATGTGCCACAAGCCGAGAAAAATGTCAAGTCAGATATAATCCTAATGTGAGGATATGATGGGATGACAATGGTGAAGAGAAGTTAAGTTTATATTGACTGAATTTTATTTGACGACACACTGAACCGTGAACTGTATATAATGTAGAAAAACTTGGAACAATTTATACTAAAAGTGATTGAACAGTATTAATGGATTTCTAAAGTTCTACAAGGATTCTGAAAAGTGCTTTTGCTTTTACTGCTTAACGCATTGAGAACAGGAATAATAAATCTTGATTCGAAGTATTTTTAGAACAGCAAGAAGGAACCTTTCCTTCCAGCAAATAAACGCTTAACGAACTAAATTAGATAAAGAGGAAACTGGGAAATAATCGAGTTGAGGAAGTGACTCGCTACTGTGCTCCTCCTCAAAAAATTTCATTTGTATCTTTTGTTTTATATTTTACTTGTCATACCATCATCCAAACTGGAGAAGATAATTTAATTAGTATTTAGCGCCTGAAGGGATTAGTGATTAAAAAAATGCAAGAATCATTGCATGAAATAAATAGATGGAATTTTTTTTTGCTGAAAACAGTGGTTATTGATTTGGTGCTTCAGTTACATATTAAGGGGAAAAAATCAGAAGTGGCGTGAATTTACTGGTTAAATTCTTCACTGCATGAAATTTCTTGGGCTCAAAGACTAACTTTGAGAGGATTCAGGAAGCCATTTCAGCTAGAATTTGATTCAAAAGTGTGCAGTTTCCTTGGCTTACTTTAACCGCCGCTCATGAGCAGCGAGAAAAATCTACTGGAGTGGACGTTCATTCAGCCAAGCAGAATATGATGATGTCTACGTCTTTTGGAACCTGTGATTGTTTCAACTATTAAGTGAGAATCCTAAATCCGGTGCATAGGAAGATCAGATGCAGTGGAACCAGTGAATTTGCATCTTCAGTATATGCCTGAAGCTGTCAAGGACGTGTAAGACCATGAAAACGAGAACAGTGAAACAATAAGTGACGCGAAGCATCTTTACAAAGATTTGTTTGTTTACCCTTTTCATAGTTTGCTAGAATGCTGGAACAAAGTATTCATTCGCATAGACCTTGTTCAAGAGAAAGTGCTACGTCCTAACATGAAGTTTCACGATGATGCTCTGAATTTGACTTCCTTCAAAGATTAATTTAGATATTAAAAGAAAACCCCTGGTCAGTAAGTTCCTTGAAAGGTCAGTAGACAAAAAAAATGACAGATAAGAACGCAAAAGACTAGTTTAACAGCTTAGGAAAAAATGACAAGAGTCATGAATGGACTTTTGACCATCTTCACAGAAAAGGACTTGTGGAAAAATTTGGAAGAATTCTACAACTGTGATATTGATGGATAGGAGATATTTAAAGAAATTTTGAATAAG
>SEYY01018377.1:92500-95000 GCA_009176605.1 Armadillidium nasatum
GATTTGCAGTCATTTTCTGCGCAACTATGAACTAATAAAACTAAAATGACTCACACGAAATATTCCAAATATAAATTAATTTAAAATTTACAAAAAAAAAAAAAAAAGATTTCGAGTTTTTGGAAAGTCTCTAAATAACGGATATTAAATTAGAAAAAAAAATTTAATTTTAGGTGAAATTTTAGCCTTATTAATTTAATTACGAGATAATTATTAAAAAAATAAACATTGAAATCGAATACCTTCAAAATCGCTCTACAAAATTTCTTCTAACATAAATTTAAGAATGGAGAAGAAGATTTAACGTATATATAATATATATATATATATATATATATATATATATATAATATATATATATATTATATATAATATATATATATATATATATATATATATATATATATATATATTATATATATATACTAGCACCATATCCCGCATGATGCAGGGTGGTTGGTGTCGGCTGCAGAAAATATTCATATTCCTGAAACAGTACGTAGGAAGGGAGAAATATTGGTTAAGAATGATGGTTATCGGCTTGCTAGGCCTGTCACAATCCATTCGAGACTGTTACTTAGTGCCGTGCCGCGTTTCAAATGTTTATTATTTTCACATATATAAAATGTTTACTATTGTCCATATAACATACAATGTTCATTATTATTATATATATATATATATATATATATATATATATATATATATATATATATATATATATATATATATATATATATATATATATATATATATATATATATATATATATATATATATTAATAATATTAAAAAAATAAAAAAAAAAAAAAAAAAAAAAAATTAAATTAATTAAAAAAATATTTTTTTCTATGGAACTGAAAAAAAATCAAAAATTTTTAAAAAATAATTCTTTTAATTATTATTTTTTTCCCTTTTAATTATAGAATGATAACTCGTTCCCTTTCCCAAAAATTCCAAATTTCTGAATTAAATAAACAAATGATTTTTGATAATCTTCAATTAACGTTAAAAAATATTATTAAAACTTTCTCTTTTTCTCTTCTTTACAAGAGAATTCAATCCTTTTTAATTCTTTTGTCTCTATCTTATCATTGTTATTGAAATACTCGCTGAAAAAAAAGGATGGATTATTCATTCTCTTTTCCAGCTTTTAACTCTATTCTTTCAGGGATGCATCCCTTATTAAAGCGCTCCGATCCATCCTCCTCTTCTACGTGAAGGGCTTGAAGGAATCGCATTATAACACACACGCGCTTTCCTCTCCACACATGCCGGAGTAAGAGGCCGCTGAGAGCTGACACGAAGCACCCTTCAGCCAAAAGTGCACTTAAAACAGCCTTCCGCTTTTTAATGATGACCATTCACACAATAACAAACAAACAAACGACCTCTTATCTCCAGTACCTTTTCATCTGTATTATAAAATCAGTGTCTTTATTTGTAAACAATTTCTCAAACGATTATAAAAAGCGTAGTGAAGTTCCTTCTGAAAAATTTCGTATAATAGAATTGCGTTTTCGACTCTTTTTAAACCCGCTGTGAAGCCAATTAGGAATACGTTTTATACACAAACAAAACTACAAACAGAAAGAATAACGTTAAGTTATTTTAAAAAAAAAGAAAAATAGGGAAAAAATCGTGAAATATGAATAGGGTGGTTCGATATTTAATAATTCAAAATTATTTATTTAAATCTTTGCTCTTCACATAAAATTTCACTTTATATATATATATATATATATATATATATATATATATATATATATATATATATATATATATATATATATATATATATATATATATATATATATATATATATATATATATATATATTTATTAATATAGGCCTCTGGCCTTTGCCCATAACGTATATATATATATATATATATATATATATATATATATATATATATATATATATATATATATATATATATATATATATATATATATAATATATATATATATATATATATATATATAGATAAAAATCAAGGCAGTGCAAAGGCGAACATATTTATTAGGACGTTTCGAATCTATTAGATTCATCTTCAGCTAAAATTAAACAAAATTACAAAAATTAAAAGTAATGAAAATAAAAAATAATTATAAAACAAAAATAAAAACAAAAAAAAGCGCACCAAAATTCATGAGGACATTTCCATAGTAAAAACTAAAATTCCAGAAAAATAACAGAAAGGAAATACAGTTGGTTGGTTGATGAAAAACATAAAAAATAACCTATATAAAATATGACAGAAATTAAAAATGAAAGACAAGACCGATAACAAAAAAATAAAATACACAATTGAACATTACAAAATTAAAAAATTAAAAAGAAAAATTAAAAAATAAATAAAGTTTAAAAAAAAAAAAAAAAAAAAAATAATAAAAAATATAAAAGTAGAGATTTTTTTTTTTTTTATAATATAATTTTAACAAAAAAATTAAAGAATTAAAAATAATTAATTACAAAATTAAAGAATTAACAATT
>SEYY01018377.1:97500-99108 GCA_009176605.1 Armadillidium nasatum
TTCTATTACAAAGTATTATTTATTAATTTTTTTTATCTGTTGCCTTGTTTCAACTTCTTAAAATAATTTGGAAGTACAATTTTTGTCAAACTCGAATCTTTCAGAATTTTTTTAAAATCTGCATCCCATCGAATTTAAGATTTGAGTCACTTAGTTTGGGAAAATCTGTTTAAGGTATACGAAAGCGGCTTTCCAATGCTTTTCTCTATGCAAAGTTTTTAATTAGTATAATTTTTAAGTGTAAAGGTGACTGCACGGCGTTTTAGAGATCAACTAGATTATTAGAGTAATATTCTTTACTTTAGCTTGAACTTGAAGAAATTTATCTCCTTTTTTTAAGATCAATCTTTTAATAGGAAATGTTTTTGTGTTTCTCTATTATCCTCATGGCAGAGAAAACAACAATAGTTACGGAAACAATCCTGAAGTACTAGTAACAGCTCATTACTTTTAGATCTTCATATATCTACCATTTATAGATATCATACTTACTGTCATTTAGAATAGAGATGTAAGTTAGTATTTTTCCCTCATTTTTACTAAATGAATTAAAGGAATTGATGGACTTGTTATTATGTAACAACAGAATTGCCATCAAGCTAAACTAATTTTGTTTTGAAAGTTTATAATTTAGCCCTCGTCGAGGTACTCTTAATCCCTAATATTTCCATAGCATTATTTGCAAACACGCATTTTATCCACCACAGCGACAGAAGTTTAGCTCTTGGCAACATCAGTTTGTAAGTTTTCGTTAAGCAGCTGCAAATATAAGAAATTACATGCCCTTCAAAGGCGTAGCATCAAGTCGAGTAATCCTGCAAATAAAAAAAAATAAAATAATATATATATATATATATATATATATATATATATATATATATATATATATATATATATATATATATATATATATATATATATATATATATATATATATATATATATATATATATATATATATATATATATATCGATTGAAGAAATCACATGCAGATGGTACAATTTATATTATACGTATATTTTATTTGTTTATATCTTCTTATTAACCACCACTCACGGGTTTAGAGTCTTCCATTCTTGAGCCGTGCATTTGCTAACAAAAAACGAGAGAAAAAAATATTCAATATTTTCCTTTTTACGAAATATTTCCCCATATTTTTACCTAACCAATTTGTCAGACGAGGTAGTCAGTCACATTCATAAATCTATAGCCTCCTGATAAATATATATTATATATATATATATATATATATATATATATATATATATATATATATATATATATATATATATATATATATATATATATATATAATAATTATATATATAGTTTACCACTACTCACGGGCAAGGTCATTTTCAAGGAGGGAAGAAAACCTACTCCGACTCGAGCCTAACGCACATCCCTCAGGGTGGACACAGACGGAAGCCTTGAAGAGAGGAAGATTGAATACAGGAGGAAAAATAGTTGATATTAGAGATTTCTACAGAATAGAGGTAGATGGAAAGAAGGAGGCACCACAACGGACAAGCCTGGGGTTTCCAGCATCCACACAAAATTCATGCAAAAGCAGGTCACCTCTTGCGCAACGAGCACCTGAAATTGTA
>SEYY01018379.1:15000-17500 GCA_009176605.1 Armadillidium nasatum
TCTCTCTCTCTCTCTCTCTCTCTCTCTCTCTCTCTCTCTCTCTCTCTCTCTCTCTCTCTCTCTCTCTCGCAACGGAATTTAGAAAACATTTCAGAGATTGGAACATTTCTTTCAAAATTTTCAAATAGAATTAAAAAAATTGAATAAAGATCATTATATATATATATATATATATATATATATATATATATATATATATATATATATATATATATATATATATATATATATATATATATATATATATATATATATATATATATATATATATATATATATATATATATATATATATATATATATATATATATATATATATATATATATATATATATATATATATATATATATATATATATATATATATATATATATATATAATTATAGCTGGATTCGGATTCGGATTCCGATTCGGATTCCGATTCGAAAAATTCAAAATTCATCTGGCTTCGGATTCGAATCCTTTCATTTACTGTCACATGAAAATTTGAATAACCTTTTTTCTCCTTCTGATGAAAATTTCTTGCCTTTTACCAAAAGTATCTCTAATAATTTCTGTAAATTTCCCTTTCCTTTATTATTCGTTCTTACTGTACTGTAGCTAACTCTACTTTCTGAAAAATTTAATCTCTTTCAGCTTCTTTTCTTCATTACGTCCACCATAGACTATTATATCATCTCACATCCTACTCCTCCTCTTAGGTTTTCTATGTCTCTACCTGTGGTCACACATGATCGGGTGCATGAGATCCTGAGATCAATGGATGACATTCCCTCTCGTATTTTAAGGAAGTGTGAGTCTGAGCTAGTGCCTGTCCTCGTTCAACTCTACTCTCTGTGCCTTATCTCTAATACTTTCCCTCTGTGCTAGAAGCTGGCATATGTTCAGTCGGTTAAAAGAAAGATAGCCGTTCTAATCCTTCTAATTATCGTCATATAGCTCTCACTTGTATTCTGTTTAAAATCTTTGAAACTCTCCTCAATCTTCACTTCCAGGATTATCTGGAATCTCATTCCCTTCTCTCAGATCATCAATATGGCTTTCTTTGTTCGTGATCTATACTGATGACATATTCTCCTATCTCACAGATTTATGATCTTCTGCCTTTAGGGAGTAATGGGAGTCCTGTGGGATGGGGCTAGAGATACCCAAAGCTTTTGACAGTTTATGACAAGTGTCACTACTCTCTATCTAAGCTCCCTTCCTTTGGATTTCTCCCGTCTCTTTACTTACACATGTCTAGTTTTCTCTCAGATTGTACCCCATCAACATTTGTTGATGGAGCGACCTCCTCCTCATTTCCTGTTAATTGTGGTTTTACTCAAGGTTCTCTTCTAACTCCAACTTTACTCTTACTTTTAATTAATGATCTTCTTAGCAGCACTTCAAACTCTATTCATTCTTATGCCGATGACTCAACTCTCCATATTTCTACGTATTTTTATTCTGCTCTCTCTTTTGCATTTAGAATTGCTATCTTGCCCCTCTGGATGGGATTTCCCAGGTGGGAGAGGGGGGGGGTTATATCAGCCTTGTGAAATTCTACTCTTTAAAAATTCAACGCCTTCACACATCTCTCTTCCAAAACAACCTCCCAACTTTCCTATGTCCTTCAATGGCTCTTCCGTCTTACCGGTGAATAACATAAACATGGTTGGTGTGAACAGCAAATTCTCTTCGAAACCTCATATAAAAACGGTTACAAAGGCGGCTTCAAAGAAGATAGGAGTTCTATTCCGGTTGGGGGAATTTTTTCTTCCGAACAGTTACTCTAATTATATAAGGTCTTAGCCATCCATGTATGGATGGCTCTCTTATTTGGAATGCGGTGGGTGGGGGGTGAGTGCCTATAGCTCTTCCTATTTTTTGGATAGGGTTGAGTTTAAAGCGAAAAAACTAATAAACTGTTCCCTACATTCAAACAGGACACAAACCTTTTACTTTTATACTTCTCTCTTTCGGTATCAATCCTTCTCTCTATGGCCGTCTTTCTGATTTCCTTCCCAGTCGTTCTACAACAGCTGTTGTAGACGTCCACCGTTCATCTTTTAAGTCTGTTAATAGTGGTGTCCTTCCGATATCTATTCTATCATCATATATTTTTCTGTTTTTCATTAGTAACTTTCTCTCTATCACTTCATTATACTAATCCACTCCTAAGCCGATGACTATACTCTCTATTAATCCTTTATTTTGAAGTTCATTCCACACAACAGCAATTAATTATCTCTAAAAGGGTAGCCCTGGAAAAGCTAACTTTTGATCATTCTTGAATTTCTTAGTGGAGCAGAGAAAATGGCTATTTTCAATACCTCAAAAACTCAATTCTTCCATCTTTCTAGACAAAATATTACACATTACTATGACATTTTCGAAAAAATACGACTCAAACCTTTATCTGTTCTCAATATTCTCTAAATACCTTTTTCTCGCGATCTTTCTTGGAAGGATCACATTATTTCCCTTTTTAAACAAATTTCTAAGAGATTGGGTATTCTG
>SEYY01018379.1:37500-42500 GCA_009176605.1 Armadillidium nasatum
CAACTGCCTGCTTTGAATAGGGACGTTCCCAGCCCTTGTGTGGAGTATGCATCACATATCTAGAGGGTTTCAAACTCACTTTGCTCCTTAATAAGGTGGAGTCTAGGACTTTTTCTCTTCTCAGCTTTGCTACTTTCACTAATTCTCTCCGGTCCCTTCCCAGTCCATGTAGTGTTGCATCACACACCTTATACTATCTATATTTCAATGAACACTACACCTCCTATTGAGGAGACTTCTTAAGACTCTTCTTTCAACACAGTCTTCTCTTTTCTTTGTTCAACTCTCTGCCCTTAAAGTAAACAACATCTATTTCAATCTTATTTGTTCTCCTCAGGAAATGACAGAACACACTCCCTTTATCTATTTTTCCAACTTCCTTTGGCTTGAACAATTTTAAGCAACCATTCTCGGGGCATGTCGGTCCTTTAATTTGACTCCGGTCTCAGATTTTTCATCAACTCCAGTAGACTTTAGTAGATCATTAACCTTTACCCACTGAAGGTGAATTTAAATATATATATATATATATATATATATATATATATATATATATATATATATATATATATATATATATATATATATATATATATATATATATATTATATATATATATATATATATATATATATATATATATATATATATATATATATATATATATATATATATATATATATATATATATATATATATATATATATATATATATATATATATATATATATATATATATATATATATATATATATATATATATATATATAAACTTTTAACATATTATTATTGCTGTTAAGTAATTTAAAATATATTTTCCTCATTTTAAAACCCACATTAAAACTTATTTTTCCTTTAAATATCTTTTGCCAAAAAAAAAAAAATAAATAAATAAAAAAAATAGAGAGAGAGAGAGAACAAGTTCCCAAACCAAAGTTTTTCAAACGAAACTTCTAAGCAAATGAGAGAGAACTGATGGCTCGAGGATTATTACAGCTCTTATTGCAGAATTGGTTCTCAAATTGTAGCATCAAAGATAGCCAGGAGACTCCTCTATAAAAATCGATGCCTGCATTTTCTTCCTTGACACCCGACCATAATTATTAGAAATCATTTTTTCCACCGCAAAAATGAACGTAAGCTTTAATTTTATAATATATTAGAATGTTTATGAACAAAAAAAAAAAATGGAAAAACAAGAAAAAAACAAAGAGAATTTATTTTTATTAAAGATTATGGAAGTTAACGGTTTTTCTGATTAAAAGGAGCTTCTTATTAGCATATATAATTTATTTATCTAAGAGGAATGCCCGTTTAACACCATAATTTTCTTGTCAAAACTCTCTCTCTCTCTCTCTCTCTCTCTCTCTCTCTCTCTCTTCTTCTCTCTCTCTCTCTCTCTCTTTCTCTTCTTTCTTTCTCTCTCCTCTATTTATCTATCTATCTATCTATCTATCTATTTATCTCAATCTAATCTATCTATCTATCTATCTATCTATCTATCTATCTATCTATCTATCTATCTATATATATATATATATATATATATATATATATATATATATATATATATATATATATATATATAATATATATATATATATATATATAAGGTGTTCAAACAAAAAAATTTGTTATGCACACCCACAGGGTTTGTTCCACTCTTGTTAAAAAGGCAAGTCCCATAAATATCATTTGGGTATTTTAATGTTGAAATGTCACTTTAAACCGTATGTTACTATAACTACTGAATTTGTATTCGGGCATTTATATCAATCTCACACAACCTCGTATGCGTTAAAAGGATCCAGACCCTCTTCAGCCCTGTTGAAACCAAAATCCTGGAGAATGGAAGCAATTAAAGAGTGATAGGGTGTTACAAGTCATCTTAAAAACACTTTTCAATAAGGCTCATGCCAACACAATGAATCTTCTTATCAAAGTCATCAAAGCTACACATTTCAAGAAAAACCTGCAATCAGAGTGAAGTGTAAATTGGACTGAAGGACGTATATAGAGTTTGTTCGCTGGACAATGGCCTGTAAAAGACGCCGCGCATATGAAGAAGTGAGAGAGCAGAAAAACTGGGAAGAGATGGAGTCACTGCAAGCAACACCGCATCTACTACTTACCATACAGTTCCTCAGTAGGTTTCCAAGGACATCAAGGTGTCATTATGGAGGATCATCCAAGATCTCAATTTTTCTGCGATTTTAGATAGAGTTGAGACCTCAGTATGCCAAGCAATTAATGTTGTTGCTCCAGCACTCACTTCCGTAGGAGTGAATTTATCCTTAGTCACCTTGTCAAAATCAAGTTTTCACCGATCAAGTCAAAAATCCAGGAAGACCCAGCAGCCAAAATCTAGCCAAATTCAATCCAGAAACTGATGGGAAACACCCCTTTCCTTAATTTGAAAGGAAGGAAATCGGATTGCATAGTAGTTTTGATTAAATAGAAAGAATTTTGAGAAGTTTTTGTTTGTCCCAAAAATCCCAAAGAGATCGGGACAGCAGATGGCTGTAACTATTCTACAAGTGCTCGACTATAAACTGCAAGTTCAACCATGGACAAGTGACAGAAATGTCGCAACAATTTTTTCAGTTTTTTTCTTATTAAAAAATAAATCGGTGAAGCGACTTTCTTATGCTTAATATATCTTTTCTCTATTGAAAATTTTACTGTGAAGTTTTTGATACTTGTCCCAACGATTCGTTAGGACAATTTTTGGAGCGTATAGTTTGCCATGATCACAATATAACTTAAACAATTATATATATTCTCTCAATATTTAATACTTTAGATTAAATGCTACACACATGCATGCAAATACACACACTCACTCACACACACACACACACACACACACACACATAAACACGCACACATACATATTAAACTTTGTTTTAGTACCAATACAAAAATTTAAAAATACACATACAGAATACAAATACAAAGTATACGTTTAAATAGCCTGCCATCATACTAATTTTTGCATTATTTTTTAATTTGTTTATTTATGTATAAAATACCGCTCCCTTCAACACTCCCCATTCAGAATAGAAAAACAAGAAGCTTAAATACAACGCTGGTCTCGTTCCAAGAAAGCCTTCAGCTATTTATGGCATCCCCCCTAAAACAAAAACTTCTCTCTTTCTTACCAATTCATCTCGCTCTGGGCCAGGATACAGACGTAACTATTATTTAACATTCAGAAAACTTGCTCAACCTTTAGCTCTTCTTTATTGAATTAAACCGCATTATGACTTGAATATCTAGAGAGCCTCAGAGCTTTCTAGCGTTTTCCAGTGCCGTAAACTTGGGTACAAAATCTGCGGACACAAAAAGTAACAGAAGAGGAATACATTTCCTTTTATTTGGCTCTAATCGCGTCTATTTTAGTCATGCGAAGCGATAAAATCAATGTAGATCTTCCTTTAGTAATAATAACGTAATAATAATAATAATAATAATAATAATAATAATAATAATAATAATAATAATAATAATAATAATAATAATAATAATAATAATAATAATAATAATAATAATAATAATAATAATAATAATAATAATAATAATAATAATAATAATAATAATAATAATAATAATAATAATAATAATAATAATAATAATAATAATAATAATAATAATAATAATAATAATAATAATAATAATAATAATAATAATAATAATAATAATAATAATAATAATAATAATAATAACTTTACATATATATATATATATATATATATATATATATATATATATATATATATATATATATATATATATATATATATATATATATATATATATATATATATATATATTACCCAACGGGCATAGTCCTTATCAAAGAAGTGGCTCTAAAAAAATGTAATCAAAACTAATGTGCATTTGAAGACAACAAATGTCATTTTAGGAATTTCCACGTCATTCATTCAAGCTTATACAAAGACTAAGTAAAGTTAAGTCCAAGGTTAAAGCTAAGGCTAAGGTTAAGACTAAGACTAAGACTAAAGCTAATGAATTGTAAATAACACAAATGAAGATCTGGGAGAGCATCACCAGCTCTCGGATCGTGTGGTTCACTCGCTCTGAACTGGTGGTGGCCTGAAGGGCAGTATTTTGTCTGCCTGGAGGGACGGCATTTGCCCTCTTAGGTGAAGTCCACTCTCAGAATAAAAATGGCGATCTTCCATTATATGGCGGAAGGCAAATCTTCATCCTTTAAATTATGCCGTTAGCCAAAGTTTTAATTTTGGTTTTTCATTTTTTAATTGTTTTTTTTACTAAGAGTAAATCTCGTTTTCAATTGTTGTTCCTCGAGCATTTTCTCTCTAATAGATTTGTTTTCATAAATTTAAAACTATAGTTCGATATTTGAAATAGAAATTTTATCTTGCTTAAATATGGTCAAATCATTTCAAATCTTTTTTTGAACCTTCCTTGAATAAAGATTCCAGATGAAAAGTCGAAGGTTCGGGTCATTTTACGTTCTTGAATTTCATCATCCCTGAATGAAATTATCGATTAGTTCACGTTTCTAATCTAATTAATAATATTTCCATATATATCATATAAATATAGTATTTAATTTCTGTGTGCAACATTTCTTTTTTTTTTTAATTGTCTTTTAATTATTGTGAAAAAAATAAATAATTGATGATTTTCATTCCTACTCTACCGACTTTTTAACGGCTATCCATTAACTGCAAAAATTGTCCCAGCGAATCGTTGGGACAAGTGGCAAAAATATCATAGTAAAATTTTCAATAGAGAAAAGACATGTTGAGCATAAGAAAGTCGCTTCACCGATTTATTTTCTAGTAAGAAAATGACTGAAAAAATTTGTTATCACGTTTTTGCAACTTGTCCCAACGATTCGTTAGGACAATTCTTTATTCATAAATTTAATGTTGTATATTCTTGTAGAAAAGACAAGAAAATATACTTCTTCAGACTACACTAAGACTAGCATTAACATTAGCATTAGA
>SEYY01018379.1:80000-85000 GCA_009176605.1 Armadillidium nasatum
AATAACCATTTTATTATTACTATTATTATTAGTCATTATTATTATTATTATTATTATTATTATTATTATTATTATTATTATTATTATTATTATTATTATTATTGTTATTATTATTATTATTATTATTATTATTATTATTATTATTATTATTGTTATTATTATTATTATTATTATTATTGTTATTATTATTATTATTATTATTATTATTATTATTATTATTATTATTTTTATTATTATTATTATTATTATTATTATTATTATTATTATTATTATTATTATTATTATTATTATTATTATTATTATTATTATTATTATTATTATTATTATTATTACTTCTGAAGGTGCTTAAGATTTGATCATTTTTTTTTTCATTTGAGTAGTATTTGTTTGGTTGATCATCAACAATGTGTTATTAACGCATGAAAAAAGCACACACGATTAAAGTGTTACTTCTTTTTAAATAAAATACCATTCTGGTGTTTTATTTATTTTAACCTTGTAACGTGATATGTGTGGATTGACATGACCTAAAATGCGAGTATATGTTTTTTTTATGTGTTAATAACACCTTGGTAATAACCGACAAATTAAAATCTTTAAAAAAAAATATATGACTCTTTTAAATTGTTGAAAAGTCCTTATCAAGTAAGAAACGGAGCAAGACTGTATCCTTCACAGTTTCAGTGTATTGAAAGCTTCTTAGACGCAAGTAAACCCAAAATGTTTAAAAAATTAATAAAAAAATTGCGAATGAACATTGTCATGAAAAAATTACAAAGTAGGATAGAATTATAATGCATAAAATTGCCCGGGAAGGAAGTGTCATAAATCAAGGCCAAAATGTTTGTATTGATTTTTTTTTTTAACTTAAAATTTCAAAGATGTTTCATATGTAGTAGCTGTGAAGCAACTGTATTTAATTCCAGTAAGTAACCTCTGCCAAGGTTTTGTCGAAATAGCTAAAATAATGTTGTTAACAAATAGACGAAGGTGATGGAGAGATTAAAAAAAAAAAAAAAAAAAAAAAAAAAAAGAATTCATGGGTCATTTAACATTTTTCTCAACAACACACAGATTTCTAAAACTGGATCCACATTAAATGTTAAGTAGATAAATGTATTGTTGAGCAAGTTTCTACCTGTCATTGCGATTTGCTTCTACGATAATTTATTGTTTTCTTTACCACCAAAATTGTTATGTTCTTGAAAGAAAAAATTATGGATTTGATTTAAAATTTGGGAAATTTTTTCGAGTGGAAACATTATTATTATTATTATTATTATTATTATTATTATTATTATTATTATTATTATTATTATTAATATTGCTATTATTATTATTATTATTATTATTATTATTATTATTATTATTATTATTATTATTATTATTATTATTATTATTATTATTATTATTATCATTATCTATTATCTAATTAATATTATTCCGTTCATTTTCTATTTGTTAAGCATTTTGCGCAGACCTGTGTTAAGTTGCTTCACAAAAAAAAAATATATATATACATATATATATATATATATATATATATATATATATATATATATATATATATATATATATATATATATATATATATATATATATATATATATATATATATATATATATATATATATATATATATATATATATATATATTATATAATATTTATATTTATATATATTATTATGTATTGCTTCAAAAATAATATTTTTTATTATTAAAATAATTATTAAATTATTAATAATTTTAATAATAGTTTTATTAAATTTCTTTAAATAAAAAAATAATAATAACAAGCTCATATGCGTAGGCCTACGGGATATGCATATGTGCTTGTTATTATTATTATTATTATTATTATTATTATTATTATTATTATTATTATTATTATTATTATTATTATTATTATTATTATTATTATTATTATTATTATTATTATTATTATTATTATTATTATTATTATTTTTACTGTCATTATTATTATTATTATTATTATTATTATTATTATTATTACAAATTATTACTTTCATTATCAGAATGAGAATTAGTATTATTTGTATTATTATTACTATTATTATCGTATATTTGAAACCTTGTTATTTTTAGAGAACATTTTACGTTACGCTAATTAATAATAATTAATATTTAATAAAAAGCTCAAATAGAATCCAAACTGAATAGATAAGACTATGTAAACCATACATGCATTCAGCAAGAAAAAAAAAAAAATATTCTCTTCAAAAGAATTCTAAACATTAAATATATAAAACAAGAAATGAAGTAATAAAAAATTGGTTCATAAAAAAATGTTCTCATGGAGATGAGAAAGGGACAGAGAGAAGATACTCAATAAGCTTGATCGATAATGCATAACCGTGGTGGAATGGCACCCTCACTAAGCGCAGATAAAAATACCCTATGGGCGGATCCTAAATCCAGCAAAAGGGCGGAACGGACCTGATTAATATTAAGAACATCTTGGAAAAAAAAACTTCGCATATATATAAAAAAAAGAGAAAATGATTCCTCATTTGCCTGCTTTTACACTTCGTTGCTAAACTAAACTACAAAACAAGAATTTCACCGAAAGAATAGAGAAAAGAAGTTCTAAAACTTGTTCCCATGGCTTTGGTCTTGCCAGTCCACCCAAGAAGTAATAAGAACAGAGCGTAACACATTCCATTAAATTGAACGTAAAATTACATTATCTATTTACTGTCGTTCCTTCGTGTTTTCTCATGCAAAGTACACAAATATGGCAGTAATGGTACATTAGTTAGATAATAGCTACTACATAATAGCTAAGATTATTATTATTATAACTCTTATTATTATTATTATTATTATTATTATTATTATTATTATTATTATTATTATGATTATTATTTTATTATTTTATTATTCTTCTCTTATTATTATTATTATTTATTATTATTATTATTATTATTATTATTATTATTATTATTATTATTATTATTATTATTATTATTATTATTATTATTATTATTATTGCTTTTATTTTTATTATTCCTCTCTAATTATTATTGTTATTATTATTATTACTATTATTTCTATTATCATTATTACTATTATGAATATGTAATTATTATTATTATTATTATTATTATTATTATTATTATTATTATTATTATTATTATTATTATTATTATTATTATTATTATTAATACTGCTATGAATATTTATTAATAATAAAAATTATTATTATTATTATCATTATTATTAGCATTATGATTATTATAAGAGCAGCAATATTATTACCATTAATGTCTTTTTTACTCTTTTATTATTGCCAGAATTACCTTCTTTAATAGACCATCCCAAAAAAAAACATACGTTGATATATTTATTACCAAATTATTTTGTGTGCAACCTTTATGAAAGCAGCAATTAGAGAGTTTGACAAGGAGGATTCAAAAGAGAGAGAAAAATATGAATCATTTTGTTTTATCATGTGTGAAGTTCTTTTTTTTTTTTCTTTTTTTTCTTCTTCTTTTTTTTTTTTTTTTTTTTTTTTTTTTTTTTTTTTTTTTTTTTACTTTTAAATTAATTTTTAAATTTTCCCTTTTTCAGGAATTTTTAGAAAAACTTGACGCAATTAAGATATGTTTCTTGGGTTTCAAAAAATATAATGGTAATAATAAGGAAAAAAATGTTAATAATAAAAATGGTAGTAAAAATAATAATAATAATAATAATAATAATAATAATAATAATAATAATAATAATAATAATAATAATAATAATAATAATAATAATAATAATAATAATAATAATAATAATAATAATAATAATAATAATAATAATAATAATAATAATAATAATAATAATAATAATAATAATAATAATAATAATAATAATAATAATAATAATAATAATAATAATAATAATAATAATAATAAATAAATAAATAAAAGTATACTAGTTATAGTATTTAATGAGCAAAGTTGATCCTACCCGTTGTGACAGAGTTCCTTAAACGAAATATTTTTTTTTATTTTATTTTTTTCTTCTTTTTCAAATATTTACACTCATAAAGTATAAGGATTATTATCGTTTTTCAGGAATTTTATCACGGCTTGTGTGATATTCTCGAGTACACTGCAAATAATGTCCTAACGAATCGTTGGGACAAAATTTTCATTAGAAAAAAGACATGTTAAGCATAAGAAAGTCGCTTCACTGATTTATTTTTTAATAAGAAAATAACTGAAAAACAAATTTGCTGTGAACATTTTTTGCCACTTGTCCCAACGATTCGTTAGGACAATTTTTGCGGTGTATAATTCGTGTTCTGGTCATATGGATGTTTGCTTCTTGATCCTGAAGAGATTTTTGTGCTTCCTCAATTATCATTTTTGTTATCAAAATCTCTCCTATTTATTTACTTTATTTTTATTATTTATTTTTTATTTCTTATTCTATGTTATTTTATTTTTATAATTCCTTATCTTATAAGGTAAAAACGAAAATTCAATATTTTGATACTGATATTTTATTTTTAGTGTTTTCCTTTATTTTATTTACATTATTATTTTCTCTTGTTTTTTATCCAATTTTTTTATCTTTAATTTAAAGTACAAACTAATATTTTTCTTCAAAATAATAAGGTTACATAACCTAGTTTCTTCAGTTTAATCTACTAATATTATTTTGTGCTTTTTCAAGCGTTTAGTTTACGTTATTTTCCTACAATTTTTATTCAGCTTGCTTCTTCTTCTTCTTCTTCTTCTTCTTCTTCTTCTTCTTCTTCTTCTTCTTCTTCTTCTTCTTCTTCTTCTTCTTCTTCTTCTTCTTCTTCTTCTTCTTCCTATTTCCTATTCATTGTAACGCTTAACCATTTACCCTAAAATTTATTCACCCCAATAAATAGCATTAACTAACTAATTTTTTATCGTTAAAATTATCGTTATCTCTTTTTATAATACATCTCGGACTTCAACTTGTTTCGATTGAAATAACATCGTCGTAACTGTTTCGA
>SEYY01018379.1:92500-95000 GCA_009176605.1 Armadillidium nasatum
AAAACCTGCATTAATAACTTAATTTTTACCAAAAGAAGTTTTTCTCAATTTTTTTTTTCCGATGCGTGTTTGTAATATTTTCCCTTTTATGAACTACAGGACCTCATCTTTGGACCTCAGGACCAAACGCTTTGGAAATGTATTGTTCATTACAATGGAGATGTTATAGAAAAAGCTGCAACAATTCTGAGGGTTTGAAAGAGGATTTAATGTAAGTGGAAAACTTGAAGAAATTAAAGTTACAAGAATTTGCTCTTTGAAGATCTGTATGAGTGAACTCACTCTATATAAGTAACGCGTATTCAATTAGAGAATAGACAGCATCCCTATCCTCGAAGTATGTGTAAAACATTTAGAAGACACATCTGAACCACTTGAACCACTTCAGACGAGTGCTTAGTGAAGGAAACAATGCGATCCTTTCAAGAAAGATCATAGGAAAAGGAAACATCAAGAAAATTAAAGATTCAAAAATGTTTGAAATGCTACAGTTGTATGAATTTTTTTTTTAGCCAATTAGCCTCTGCTATTTACTTCTGGGTAGATCGCTACTAAAACTGAATAGAGAAATAAATGTAAGAAGGAGTCATCGGTATTCGAGTGATGAATTTAAAATCAGTTCATTATTGAACAGGAGAATAAAATAGGTTTTTGCATCGAGACGAACTATGAAGTACTCCACTACATTGATAGTTCTGAAGAACGAATGTTTGCCGTCTATTACAGTTACAAGGAAATCAAAGATTTGTTTACATGGATAATGATAAACGCTGATATATATATATATATATATATATATATATATATATATATATATATATATATATATATATATATATATATATATATATATATATATATATATATATATATATATATATATATATATATATATTATATATATATATATATATATACTTTGACAGACTCCTAAAAAACTTCCTGTTAGAATAAAGCAATAGCAAAATGTCATAAAAAAAGAAAGAAGAGTAAAAGATTGGAAAAAAATGATTACTAGTCTAACGTTCCTTTCAAAACCTACAATGAAAGTCTAAGATAAAATATGGAAAGTGAAGAAGAGTTTTGATTAAAAAGTAACATTTTGCTGAAACCGTTTTCCAGAAAGAATGTAAATGAGAAATCTAAATTATAAAGAAAGGTTAGACCATGTCCAAAGATTCCACATTTAACTTTCGAATATAAAGACAAGATTGGAAAGAATGTACATTTTAAAGGTATCTTAATACAGAAATATACTCTGGTTAACTGGATCTACAAAATTTAGTAAACCTTTCTGCTGATATTGCTTGTTATTTTCAGCAACAATGCAGAGAGATCAAAAACTGGGTTCACGATTTTGAGTTACCTTTCTGTGGTGTCAGCAGGCATGAAAAAAGTCTTTGAATCACTTTAAATGATTTTTTTTTCAGTCTGGATATCCTTCAGAAGGACAAAAATTAATCACCAGCTTAATGAACAGCAAAGAATTAGCCATCAAATGCACAATGAAAAAGTCCAGAAAAGGTGTTATATTGAACCTCTGATTGATGTTGTGTTTCCTGAAAAGACAGAATTGCTTTTTAGGGGCCATGAAGAGTACGATATATCTTATAACATAGGAAACTACATAGAGCTTCTGGAATCAGTTGGTCTGTATGATTCACTATTAGAAAGCTATTGTAAAGAATCAACAGTTTTCCGGGAACTCTCTTCTGCAATCCAGAAGGATTTGATTGTTTCCATTTCTTCTGTTCTTACAGACAGAATAAAGCATGCAGGAAGTTCTAGCAGACTGATTTTTATAGTATTGCTTTTGAATGAAACCTAAGACATAAATAAATCACAGTTCTCAACAGTTCTTCGTTTTTTTGCTCAGAATGAATAGGATCCAGAAAGATTTCTCTACTTCCACTGACCTTTCAGCTGCAACCCTTTTACAACATGTTATAATTTTTAAAAAATAATTTCAGGTGTGGTAACAAACTTATTGCTCAAACCTATGACAACGTTACAGTAATGGTAAATACTAAAGTTAAAATGTTATATCCAACTGCAGTTTACATTCATTGTTACAGTCACATCTAAACCTAACTCTTTAACAATCATCCATTAACATTAAGGAATGCAGGAGTTTCTTTCAAACATTTTAGGGACTTTCATCTTTTTTTTTTTTTTTTTTTTTTTTTTTGTCTTCTAAGCGAATGTATGTTCGTCAATGTTTTGTCGAAAAGAATTTTCCTTTAGTTACACCGGCGAGGATGAATTTTGACTCAAAACTTGTGAGTACTGTAAAGGAGAAATATGACTTGATAATAAAGTTCTTTGGTCACATACTTGATCAATCTGAAGATTGGGATAGAGATTCTTTCATAAAGGGTCAAGGTTTCTTGTCTTTCCTGGAAAGGTATCAGACTCGTTTATGATTAATGTTTTTTTCCCAAAACATTAAGCATTCACAGATGTTCTCTTCAATATTATCCAGATAAAAAGCATGGATATT
>SEYY01018379.1:110000-115190 GCA_009176605.1 Armadillidium nasatum
AAGGAACCAAGCTTCGATCCCCTACACGGGGATCCTTATTCAAGGGAATCAGAAAAGCAACAAAAGAAAAAAAAGGAAGAATTTAGCAATCTCAAAGACTAGATTTTGATTAGTTTGAAATCATATATTTTTTTAAATTATTTTTTATAATAATGTTCATTTGTTAATAGATTGCTTAAAGTATCGTCTTTTTTTATTTCACCAGGATTTCTGTTAAAATTATTTTGTGTTTTATAATAATAAAGGATTCCAAAAACTTTTTTACTGTGACTATTGTAGCAAGAAACTAATAATTTTGCAGAGTACATATCAATTATATGCTCATTTCCCTCTCTATGTTGGTACAATGTAGAGTTACGGTCTCCACTTCTTAAACTATAGCCATGCTGATATATATGTCTTTTAAAATCATTTTTTTTTTTTTTCAAAATATTTTTCGTCACAATTCGTGCAGCTTATGCTATAAATACCCACATTGTTTGTCTTATCATTTATAGGAGTTTTCGATATAAATTATTTTATTTATAGTAATAGGGATCCATTGTATAAAAGAAACTGTATTTGAGAAAAGTTTTTTTTTTGTTTGAGAGTCAATATGGAACGTAAAGTTGACACTATCTGAGTAGTATAAAGACATACAAGTATTCTTTATGCTATCTGAGTAGTATCAAGATTCAAAATATTCTTTATGAATATTGGCTCATCTTTAAGGGAAACGTATTCTTAAGTCTTTAATATATTGTGATATAATGATACCCATTTTTGTAGGAAAAGAATGTGTAGAGTACCAATATATATTTATGAATTTGATTACATGGTTTTACTAAATACGGAAAAACAGTCCCGGAATTTCTATTATTAATATCAATCAAGATATCAATAATAGATATTTTATTATTCACTATTTTCTCCAAAGTAAATTTTATTGATAAAATTTTATTATTTAAATTTTCATCTATTTTTTGAGGGTTTAATGTGGTAGGGAGGATAGCAAAAACATTATTATTATAACGTCACCATATTATGTTTTGAATCGTAAGCTCCGAAAATGTGAATTTTATTTCGAATAATTTCATAAACAAATTACTCAAGATTGGAAAGGAAGAGGGGGGGGGGGAACCCATCCTTAATCCAAATTTATCTCCAAATTGAAAGTAAGAGTATTCCAAACATAATTTTATAAATTCCTTTACGTTTTCAAAAGAAATAAAGAAACTACCAATCTCATTATCATTAATGTACTCCTCCAACCAGTCTAAAGTGAGAGTAATGGGGACGTTCGTAAGCAAAGAAACTACATTATAGCTTACTACATTTTTTTATTGCTAGTGTTTTCTTTATTTATTTTTTCAATAAAATCTTTCGAATTTTTAATATGTGATTTCGAAATATTCCCAACTATGAATTTCAATTCACCCCCGAACCATGAAGATAATTTATAGGTGACAATATTTATATTCGAAGTAATAGGTCTAAGTCGAAGATAATTTTATGGTTTGCCCAAAATATACAAACAGGATGTCCCTCTTAGACCTCATTAAGATAAAATATACTTATTAGAAAAGAACAAAATTTTAACGTAGTTTTAAAAGTTTACAAACACGTTTCCATCATATTTCCTCTGACAAGTTTTCGTCACATTTCCTCAAACAAGTTTTCATCATATTTCCTCTTACTGGAAGGCAATTTCGGCTTTTTTTTTTAAATAAAAAGCGCAAAAAAAATGGTAAAGGAAATGATAACAATATAGAAACAAGTTTGAAAATAAAGCCCCTCAACAATGTATATGGCTACTAGCTTTAATTACCATTATAATTAAATAATTCTGTGATTTTAATAATCAAATTTGATTAGCTATGTTATTTGAAACGCACACACACAGTCTGGTATGCACACGCCGTCTACCGTGGCTCAAATGGTAGAGTGATTAACTCACGTGCTTGAGGGTGCCGGTTCAATACCACTTGGGGATCCTAGGTTTATTCTACCTAGAAAAGTTACTCTCTTCGAATAGGGAAATGATCGCGAGATATGAGCTTTAAAAAAAAAAAAAAAAAAAAAAAAAGATAAACACACACACACACACACACACACAATTATATATAATATATATATATATATATATATATATATATATATATATATATATTATATATATATATATATAATATATATATATATTATATATACTTTAAGTTGAATAACCCAAAGATTTATAATTATAAATTAAAACAACTCAGTAAGAATATGATTTACCAAATTTATTGAAACCTAAATAAAAAATAAGGGAAAAAATGGTAAACGTTTAAAACAAGTACTTGCTTTCGAAAACCTATTAAAGCTGTCTCTTTCAGCTTCATTAACAAAAAGCTAGTGCTTATATTATTATATATATATATATATATATATATATATATATATAATCTATATATATATATATATATATATATATATATATTATATATATTATCGGTATATATTATATATATTATCGGTATATTATCGGTATCGGTATATATATATCGGTAGTGAGTATATATATATATATATATATATATATATATATATATATATATATATATATATATATATATATATATATATATATATATATATATATATATATATATATATATATATATATATATATATATATATATATATATATATATATATATATATATATATATATATATATATATATATATATATATATATATATATATATATATAGAATATATATATATATATATATATATATATATATATATATATGATATATACAATAGTCATCTTCTCTCCTGGGCATAGCCCTTTTCAAAGTGGTGGTATATAGTGTTACTAAAAGTGTCAGAAATTAAAGGCTATAAAATCCCTACCTAAAGCAAATTTTGCAGGTGAACACTGGTGCAAGTTTTGAAGTGAGAATTATTAAATTCTGCAGGAAGCTCAAAAGATGAATGAGAATACCGGTGATTAGAAAGAACGAAACACCATAGAAAAATGACTTGGAATTGCCAATTTCCAATATAATTCATCTGCAAACACTGCTAACTCTGTGCAACGACGGAGTAGAAAAGGCTGTGGCATACGAGTGTCATTTTCCTAGAGGATTTGTCGCTGTAGTACCTACAGAAAAGAAACAGAACCTTAACGTCTTGTGGAATAAATAATTCTTGGCGTTATGTTGATCGAACAGAAAATATTAACCAGCTTATAGTCCCTTTGGCCTTTGATCCAATCCTATCCAAAAGACAAGACGAAATCTTTCCCAACTTCCCCTCCGCTTCCAAATATGAGAGCAATACCTTGGATAATTCAAGCGACATCACACAAGACTTTTTATAGTTCCTAAGACCATAAATCTGTGAAAAGGGAAAGTATATCATCATTAGAACTCGAGCACTAAAAGCTTTGCTGACGACCGGAAAGAAGGGAATTGAATTCCAGATGGACCAAGAAATGAAAGTTGAGAATGATTTCAAAAATCTTTAACAGAATATAAGTGAGAACTACAGGGGGATAGTCGGAGGATTAGAGAGACTCTCTTTCTTTAAAAAAAAGCTTTGACAAAATCAATACTGAATGAAAGTTCTATAATTGAGGAATATGGAGTTAAGGCGAAGGAGGCTCAAGTTCAGAAGCTCACTTTCTCAAAACTAGGAAAGTAGTGTCATCCGTGTCACTTACCTTCCTAACGTTCATGGATATCCGAAGCCCATGAAACCGATCATATGTAATCACAAGTAAAGACACTGGAAATAGAGAAGGTTGAGTTAGAAAAAAAAACAGGTGGCCAAACAAATTAGCTTTTTCAGTTAGGCTTTTAGGGTATTAGTAACAAGACCATCAGAACGAATAAGGAAGAAAGGCAAACAGAAATTGATAGAGATTCTTCTGGAAAGAAGCCAGAAATATGTCGGTAAGAGATCCAAGAAGGTCAGCCCACTTTCGTTTAGTGAAAGTTCACTTGCTTCCTTGAATTTTATCCTGGAAACAAAGTTGGAAAAATTAGTTAGAGTGATGGGAAAACGAACATTTTTACATTCCCAATATGTCTGCTTCTTGCCTGAATAGCACAAGATTAATTTATGATTGAACCATGGATTTTGAGGAGAAAAATATTTTGAAGAAAGAGTAAACTTTCTCATTCCATCAGTGAATACAGTTCCTACCTTATCGGCTGATACAATTGCTCCAGGGATATTTAAAGTAGAAGCGTCGCAAGGTTTATACCCGAAGATTTTTTTATGTATATGTATTTATAAATATAAAGAAGCGTATCTTGGTTATTTTTTCATATGTCATGGATCTTGTGTTCTTGTAGGCATTTATGAAGTATTTCTGATAATACAAAACCAATTTCATCATCATCATTTGTTAAATCAAATGATACGCCATGTTCTACAAATGACCTTCCTTCTTTCATTGTTTTATAGCAAATATTATTTTGGTATAGGAGCTGTAGAAAAAATATTGTATAGAAGTTATAGGCTGTCATCCTTAATACCTTTCTGAAGAAAATAAAATCAATTCTGTAGAAAATAAAATCAATTCCTCAGGAAATAAAATCAATTCTGCAGAAAATAAAATAAATTTCTGCATAAAATGAATCTTCTTTCATTATAAAAAATTTTGTATTTGTATTTTGTATTTTTTTTCACCACGTGTGAATTTTTCTTTTAAGTGATTTATTTTCTCTCCAATTGTGAGTTTGATGACTTGTTCGTTAAAGAGTCTTTTATCTCGTCAAAGGAATTTGTTAATAACTTTGTTCAGCTCAAATTTATTCTATCTAATCTTTAAAATTTCATCTTTAATCATTCTTCGCCATTTATTTATCTGTATTCTTGTCTCTTTAGATTAACTCCTTTTCGATTAGTTTGTTATAAACTAACTTTATTTTACTTTTAAAATAATCGTTTTCGAAATAAAGATTTTTATTTTATTTCTTCCTAAATTGTAAAGTGAAATATAGTTTTTTTTTTTTTTGAATGGACCGAATCTGTGACCTTTACTACGCAAGTCCAACATAACAACATAATTTATGGTAAACTTTGGCCAACGAAACCAACTTACACAGCCCGAATATCGAATCAAAATGAATTATGACAAAAAATCAGATTTTCCACTACGCTCCATACAAAGAGCCCTTTTTATTATTATTATTATTATTATTATTATTATTAT
>SEYY01018380.1:0-2500 GCA_009176605.1 Armadillidium nasatum
AAAAATATTTCTTTAGATTTTTTCATCTTAATAAATCAATAAATATGGTTTCTCTTTTCTAATAAGATATTTTATTAACCTTGTACCAGTACAGCTTTCTTTGAGTACCATTGTCATAACAAATTAGTTATGAATTATGTCAGACCTTATTCCACTAGTTTAAGAATGAGCATGAGATGATAATAAGAGAATATGAGAATAAGAATGAGAATTTGCTTGCTTTATCTTTAATAATTGGACAATATTTCTGTTCTCTTTAATTGTTCTTCATCATCATTGATAAATTATAGGGATGGAGTGAAGTATCGGTATCGGCAAGATATATTGGCTAGAGTATTTTCCAAAAAAAAGGATCGGTATCGGTATCGGTAAAAATTTTGGTATCGCTCCATCCCTAATAAATTAATTTACTAAAGATATAATTGGAAATCTGAGAGTATTGGTTCCTGTGACAAAAAGAAAAGGAGTTTTACCCACACTTCTTTCATGCCACTCAACACATAACATTTAGTAGCATGTTCCTAATATTTTGAAAAAAAAACAGCTCCTCCGACAATTATGTGTTCTACCAACTCTATCTGCGTCACCCTTTGTAGTTATTTCGGTTTATCTAATTCAACCCTTCATTTCCTTCCTCTAGAGAATTAAACCTCAAAAACTGAAATATGCATGCCTAATGAACCATATTCAAATGTTATTGATTTTCTCTCAAATCCGTTCTATATATATTTAAAGTTTTCGTTATTAATTACTACATCCTTTGGAATGTGGATAATATCGACAATTAGAAAAAGAATAGAAGTAGAATTTTATTTTTGGAATATTTTTTGAGATTTTATTTCTTTTATTTTTAATTATATATTTTTTATTTCTTTTTTATTTATTTGAAGTAATTAAAACTCTTTTAGTAGGTCGAATAAGAATATTAAGGTATATAAGAATATTATAAGAATATTAAGAATATTATTAATAAGAATATTAATTTTAGTAGAAATGTGTTGATTTATTTATAGAGTTAGACTACAATGCTTTTGAAGAAAATTAATATCTCTATTTTCAATTACTCATACATGGAATGAGTGATGAATAATCCAAATTGTAATGAATAAATTTCTTAAGGAATATTCATCTGACTATTTTTACTAAGTACCGCATATGTGACGTAGTATTTCGACAAATGACAGGAAACTTTTAGATATTCAGCGGAGCAGAATATTTTCAAAGAATTGAAAAATGGAAAGAAATTGCTTTAATCTTCAGAGGAATAAAATCTAGTATTGAACCATATACCTTTCAGCGAAAGTCCAACACTTAACCACTGTACCACTCCAGCATTTAAAGGTAAAATGCATGTAGCATCTCTGAAAACTAGTGGAAGAATTATTTTAGGCAAACTGTGATAGGAAACGAGAGACAAAGTAAAAACAAAGTATTAAAAAAAAATTAAAAATTCACTATTTATTATACAAATAAATCTAAGTTATTAATTAAATAATTTTAATGCAAATATATATCGTAGATGAGTGAATATATAGATTAGATTTTGACTTAGTACGTAATTAAAATCAAATTCTATTGGAAGAATACCATAAGAGAATATAAATTTTTGTTATAGGAATAATATACAGAATGGGTTAAGGAGAATCAAAGAGATTTGAACCTTTTTACAGAAGAAAAAAGGATTTTGGAAAGTGAAACAATGCTACAGAACGTGTTGAAAAAACCTATAAACGGAAGACCATGTTGCAGAAGTTTGAAGAATACTAAGAAAATTATAGGATTATGAAACTATATTGACATACGAAGGTATGAGAAGAATTTGAGTGAAAATTCTTCAGTATGGTTCGTTATTAAGAGAGTTAGAGCGTAACAGATATTCTATGGAAAGGGAAGGAAGTTGAACATGGAAAGAGAATAAATCTATGATCACAGGAAATAAGTTGTTAAGTCGAAAAATGGACAAAATGAGCTAAGTGCAGGTGATGTGATCATCACCCAGACCCAATCCCTCTGCCCACTGTGAAGAAGTCGGTAACTTAGGAACTCAGGGCTCTAATACTTTTAAAGTTATAAAGATGTAGGTTTCTTGGTATCTCTTAAAATACTGCGTGTTTTCGGTTAAATCAACTTACTATACTTACTATATTATAGTTATGATATTATACGTAACAACTTATTCCCTGTGACCACAGAAATGTTATCCACAGATAAAAAAAAAGAGTAGGAGTAACATAAGTGTAAAAGGGTTCTAGTTTCATAAAAAATATACCTAAATTTTGGTCAGACACCTCTTTTCATACAAAGTTCAAGCAAAATGACGCTTCAAATATAACAAAATATGTTATAAATTTTCATTTTCAAGTATTTTTAAACTCTTCCTATTAGACTGAGTCTAGGGAATGCACAGACAACTGGAAGAGCTATTTATTTATAATACCTCTTAATATTAATTTTCAATGAGTTCCGAAATTGTAATAATTCTTTACATTCACAATATCCA
>SEYY01018380.1:17500-25000 GCA_009176605.1 Armadillidium nasatum
ATTGGAATCCGACCCTCTTGGATTCTCCGAGCTAATATATTGACGCCATACATTAAAAAGATTTTTTTTTTTTTTTGAAGGGATGTGTGAATGAAAAGTGTTTATTGTGTGTAAAAGGAGAGCCATCCGTGTAGAAAGAAGTGTACATGAGCGCAATGGAGGTACCATGGGCACCAGATGAGATGGGAAGTACCCTTAACATCCCGTATACCATGGGGTAATCTGAACGCCTCGGGAGAGCTACTTCCCTCCCCTTAATATATATATATATATATATATATATATATATATATATATATATATATATATACTATATATATATATATTATATATATATATATATAAATTAATATATATATAAAGTTTTCTAACCAGTACAAAAGTTACTAATTTTTTTAATTAAAGATTCTCAATCCCACGAAAACAATAGTTATTTACCCCATTTAATATTCCCAAATCTTTTGTAAATTCTTGTGTTGACGGGTTTGATGGGGTTGAAAACTGTTAAAAATCACCAACGAAATAAAAAAAATGTAAAGCTACGTTAAAAGATTTATAAAGGTTATAAAAAGGTATTTCATTTTATTCCACAGCCTTATCGAATGCATCTTAAAAAAATATTTCATATTTTTGATTTTAAATTTGAACAGGTGCTCCAACTGCTACGAATATGAGCAGGTGCACCACCTGTTTATGACGTTCACGAAAATAGTTCAAGCAGATTTTGTTATTATTTTTAGTAATTTATTATATAATAAATATAAATATAAGCTTATTACTAGTAGTAGTAGTAGTAGTAGTAGTAGTAGTAGTAGAGTGGTAGTAGTAGTAGTAGTAGAAAATATTATTATTATTATTATTATTATTATTATTATTATTATTATTATTATTATTTATTATTATGGTATTCCTTTTAAATAAAATCTATTTATGGAAATTATTCGATAAAAAATTTGTATAAATGTACGCACACTCTCCATATATATATATATATATATATATATATATATATATTATATATATATATATATATATATATATTATATATATATATATATATATATATATATATATATATTATATATATATATATATTATATTATATATATAATATAATATATATATATATATATATATATATATATATATATATATATATATATATATATATATATATATAATATATATATATATATATATATATATATATATATATTATATATATATATATATATATATATATATATATATATATATATATATATATATATATATATATATATATATATATATATATATATATATATATATATATATATATATATATATATATATATATATATATATATATATATATATATATATATATTATATATTATATATATATATATATATATATATATATATATATATATATATATATATATATATATGATTATAAATATAGTTCCAACGTTATCATTAACTTTTGTTTTTGATAATGAAAGGTATGGCAGAAACGTAATTAACTGGAAAAGACATCATCCACGTTATCACATATGTTAAGAACCAGTTCATAGACATAGTTCAGTAAGTTACAGATTAGTTGTTAATCAGGTAGAGGAAGATCTGGGGAATGAATTGTGGTGGAAGTTTTTCTGTACTGTGATCGTTGATTTATTTAGCCGCTCGCTATCCTGAAATATCATAACACCTTTGTGTTTGTTATTGCAAGTTTCCATTCATTCAAAAGAGTGTTAATACTGCTGCGAGGATGAAGCAGTGGTGGAGGAATGCCAAAGATAATTACCTCGATCACTTGCCATTGTAGGACTTATAGAAAAGAGTTTACCAAAGTCAAGTTGCAAACATAAAGGGTCAAAGGAGTTTTAAAGTAGGGGACAGTTTATTAATCTTTTAGCCTAAAGCAATGCTGTCCGAAAGACAGGCAGAGACGGATCCCCCCATCCCTCACCCTCCCTCAGAAAAGAGAAAATAGTACTTCATTCAAGGGTGTATAAGACCATTATATAATTGTCAAGCCCCACCACACACGACCTCCCTGTACTTCCAGAAGCAAGAAGACAATAAATCGGTGATATAGGAAAGTATGCCACCAGCTGACTTAGGAAGTCGGAAGCCATAATGATGATCTTAGAGAAAGAAAATAGTAACATTCCAGATTATCCATGAAATGAGAGTCGAAAAGAGTTTCAAAGATTTTAAGATAGAAATTCAAGTGGGAGCTATAGGATGTATAGTTTAGAAGGATCAGAGCGGCTACCATTTCTTCAGGCATCGACTGAATATATTTTCACTTCCAGCACAGGGGAAAAGCATTAGTATTGCAGCATAGATAGTAGAGCTGAACAAGGATAGGAGCTAGCTCATTTGCATATTCCCTCGAAACAGAAGGAGGAATGTCATTCATAGATCTCAGAATCTTATGCACCAGATTATTTGTGATTATAGGTAAGGACATGAAAACCCTGAGAGAAAGAGTAGGAAGAGGGTTGTTAAAATCGTCCCAGGTGGAATTAAATGAAAAGAAGGAAACTGAAAAGATTATGCCTTTTCAGAAGGAGTGTTAGCTACAGTACAGTCAAAGAGAATAAGATACTAGGTGTTCTTGAAAAGAGAACAGAAATTTTTATCAGTGAGAGAACAAGAATATTGTTTAAATTAATTTTGATGATACCATAAATAAATGAAAGGATTCGAATCCGAATCCGAATGCAGTCAATTTTGTAAAATCTTGAATCCGTATTCGAATCCGACTCAGAATCCGAACACACTTTGAATCAGAATAGAATTTGAATTCAGCTAATTTTGAAATTCTCTAATCCGAATCCATGAAAAAACCTTCGATTCGAATTCGCTCATCATTGATATATATATATATATATATATATATATATATATATATATATATATATATATATATATATATATATATATATATATATATATATATATATATATATATATATATATATATATATATATATATATATATATATATATAATATAACCTTCGAATATTCGAATTCGCCCATATTGATATATATATTATATATATATATATATATATATATATATATATATATATATATATATATATATATATATATATATATATATATATATATATTATATATATATATATATATATATATTCACCTCTGATGGGCAAAGGCCAGAGGCCTACTAAAATGTATACCTGAGTTAGGAAAAGCCAGGAATCTGTTCAAGTTAAAGGCCGACATTTCCCGATACATAGCGCTTGAAGGTGTATAAGCAAAAGAAGTTCCAGACTTTATCGGAAGTGTACTTGCATTATTGAGCATAGCTATTAAATCTGGGGCAAAGAATTGGAAAGAGAAAGGATAAGACTGTGTAGAAAGGCCTGTTGCACGAGCCTTTCTCAGTAGAGGAGGTATGCGATGGAAAAAATTCAGAAAAGCGGTGTTCATAGTAATAGCGATATTATATTGAGTGGCGCAACAATTCGACGGACAGAAAGAGACTTTAGAGAATTAGTGAGAGCGGAAGAATTGAATTAGAATAAAAGCCCTAGACTCAACCTTTTCAAGGAGAGCTGCATGAGTGGACCACCTCAGATGTGTGAACAACACAACACCCTTATAAACAGCAACTGGGGTGAAATAAAAAAAATTCTGAAGGCGCCTCAGAACACCTAACCTCTTAGAAGCTTGTTTAGAAAGAGAAGTAATGTGATCTTTCTAAGAAAGATCACAAGAAAAAGAAACACCGAGAATATTAAGGAGAGATGATAGTTTGAGTTAGGTCTTTCCGAAGAAGGTATCATAGCTGTGTGGAAAATTGTGTCGAGTATAGACACGGAGAAACTGAGTTTTTGAGGCATTGAAAACGACCATGTTTCTTTGCCCCAATTTAAAATACGAAATACATCAGAGGTCAGTTGAGCCAAGGCTATCCTTCTTTATATATATATATATATATATATATATATATATATATATATATATATATATATATATATATATATATATATATATATATATATATATATATATATATATATATATATATATATATATATATATATATATATATATATATATATATATATATATATATATATATATATATATATATATATATATATATATATATATATATATATATATGTGTATATAGTGGTGATACCGATACCGTGTACCCGATACCGATACCCGATACGCCGATACTTGCCGATACGTATGATAGTGGGAGAGATGGTGTTTAGAGAGAGATACCAAAATTAAGTTACTGTCATTTTTACTTCATTACAACTCACTTGCATAGTTTATTTTTTTTCTCTCTCTCAAATACCTCCAAAGTAGATTCTTTTTATCTGAAAAATTCACCACTCCGTTATCTCAACCTCTTTTAAATGTCTTTTGCAACAATCAAAGCAATAAATTTAAGATGTCATTTTTCGTGAGTCATGTGTCATATATATATATATATATATATATATATATATATATATATATATATATAATATATATATATATATATATATATATATATATATTATATTTTTTTATTTTATATTTATATATATATTTATATATATTATTATATATATATATATATATATATATATATATATAATATATATATATATATATATATATATATATATATATATATATATATATATATATATATATATATATATATATATATATATATATATATATATATATATATATATATATATATATATATATATATATATATTAATATATATATTATATATGCTTCGAGGGGTATCATCCAAAGAATGCCCCTCATCCACCCCTCACCCCATCATCACTTGGGAGTTGGCGGCCTCCGATGATGGGGATGGTGCCGCCATGACCCGGTGCACGGTCTTCTTTTTTCATTAATTTCTGCAACATTCGCTGTCTTTTTTCTAATTTCCCCTTTGTCGAACACCATCTCTCTTCTTCTAAACCTCACCTCTTGTTTTTAACCAAAACTCAGGTGCTTGAGTGTGCTGACAGGAAACCTTATTCTGTTACCTTATTAAAATATTATCGGATGGAAAAGAGTATGGCAGAATGAAATTATTACATGAATTCCCTCACAAAGGATGGACTTTAGGGGGTTTAGACACTCTGCTAAAGAAAATTGATGAAACTGCAAGCATTAAACGAAAAGCAGGTAGCGGGCGTCCCAAGACGTGTCTTGGCAGAATTCTAAACCCCTAAAGTCACTCCTTTTTGAGTGACTTCATGCAATAATTTCATTCTTCCATACTCTTTTTCATCCGAAAATATTTTAATACGAATTTTTTTCTTCTTCAGTAAAAGGCATTATCTCAAGGATATAAATTTCTGAAATAAAATAATGGAAATTAAGATTTTTATATAGCTTGAAAAAAAATCATCAAAACTCAACAAATAAAGGTAGAATTTTTAAAATGTTCTCAAATATAAATAAACCATCAAACATGCTCTTGTCTAATTTTGAACTATCTACGTTGGATAATTGTCGAGTTATTGATAATTTTAAAATGCATGTGTTTTTTGGACCACCGAATATATATATATATATATATATATATATATATATATATATATATATATAATATATATATATATATATATATATATATATATATATATATATATATATATATATATATATATATATATATATATATATATATATATAAAAGTTCACATCTCACGGGCATTGCCCTATTCGAGGAGAGGAACTTTTCTAAGTAGTATATACCTAGGATGCCCAAATAGGATCGAACCGGCCCCCTCAAGCCCGTGAGTCAATCACTCTACCGTTTGAGCCACGGTAGACGTCATATCTATATCTATATCTAAATCCTCTCCCAGGAAGGGTTTTCACCCTGTCAGTGGAACCAGCCTCTTTCCCCATCTGCTTGAAGAAGTTCTCCCAGAGCCCTCCAAAAGATCAAGTTCTTCGGCTCGCCGGTCCCCATGCCGGTCCATGAGTCCTATCCAGACTCTTCAGGTAGGGTTTTCACCCTTTCAGTAGGACCAGCATCGTTCTCAAACTAACCTCCAAACACTCTCTCCCAGGGTCTTCAAAAGATTGCGCTTCTCCGAGCAATGGTTCCCAATGCTGGTTCTGGAGTAGTTACAAGCCGTTGACAGAGAAATCACAAGGCCGGATGGCTAGTCCTGTCGTCCTTGCATTTAGTTCTCTTCATATATATATATATATATATATATATATATATATATATATATATATATATATATATATATATATATATATATATATATATATATATTATATATATATATATATATATATATATATATAATATATATATATATATATATATATATATATATATATATATATATATATATATATATATATATATATATATATATATATATATATATATATATATATATATATATATATATATATATATATATATATATATATATATATATATATATATATATTATATATATATATATATATATATATATATATATATATATATATATATATGTCTACCGTGGCTCAAACGGTAGGGTATTGACTACGTGCTTGAGGGCGCCGGTTCGATATTTGGGATCCTAGGTATATATATATATAATATAAATATATATATATATATATATATATATATATATAATATATATATATATATATATATATATATATATATATATATATATATATATATATGATTTATTTTAAATGCCAGATGTAGACTAATGGCTATGATCCTTATGCTTAAACTCTTTTATAAGTGAGAACCTGGGAGAGTCTTTCTGAGGAAGTTAAGGATTTCTTTATTGTAAATATCGATGGTTTTTTTAACTATTCAATTGTCCCAAAATGTTTGAGAAATAATTTGTAACTTTCAGAGGATCTCATTTAAAATTCTTATTGAAAATTTTAAAAATTATTTTAAATTATGTGACTTTAAAATAACCATTTCAATTGCCATACTGATGCTCAAGTTCAGATATAGTTAAATAGGAGATACAAGTTTAATATTCGATATTTCTTCTCTTCTGCGTTGAAAGATTGTTTCTAGACTGCTTTTTCTCTGGTAATTTATTTGCTGGGAATTTCTAAATCCAAGTGAGTTGGTGTGGGTCTAACTGCCACAAAGATTTTTTTTTTTTTTTTTTTTTTTTTTTGGAAAAAATAAAAAATTATAAATCCCTTTTCATGAAATGTCTGATTTCGACTTTGGTCAAATTCTTGCCTTTTTTTTAATAATTTCATATTTGGACTTTTTTTTTTTTTTAAAGACAGAAAAAACTGCTGAAGTACCAATATAATTAATGTCTGTGATTCATATTCCTTCATAAACTATTTTAAATAAACCTGAGTGTGATATTAAAATTATTTCTTATGATAAATGAAGGATTATTTTAAATGACTGACAAACAGAAATATTATTATATTTATATACCCAAATACAACTTTTCAGGCCAACTCTCTTGAATAGGATACCTGTTTCTTATCATATAAGGA
>SEYY01018380.1:30000-42031 GCA_009176605.1 Armadillidium nasatum
TTATCGTTCATGAACGAAAAGTTCGAAGTTCTTTCCCACAGGAAAAAATTAATTAAAATTTGAAGTCATTGACATGGAAATCTGGATGTGAGTTTTGTTATCATATCTTTTAGGTTATTATTTCAAAATAATCTTTTCCTCTCTCTCTCTCTCTCTCTCTCTCTCTCTCTATATATATATATATATATATATATATATATATATATATATATATATATATATATATATATATATATATATATATATATATATATATATATATATATATATATATATATATATATATATATATATATATATATATATATAAGTACACAAAAAAATTGTCCCAACGAATCGTTGGGACAAGTGGCAAAAATGTCAGTAAAATTTCCAATAGAGAAAAGACTGTTAAGCATAAGAAAGTAGCTTCACTGATGTATTATCTAATATGAAAAAAACTTTAAAAATTTATTGTGACACTTTTGCCACTTGTCCCAACGATTTGTTAGGACAATTTTTGCAGTGTAGCAATGGAAATTTTAATTCGAATAGAATAGCTCTGAAAGTAGTTGGAAGTCAAACTCAGATACTCGGTCTTTAAAGTCAGTTCCAGACTTCAATCCTTTTCTAATGAAGACCCAATCTTACCTCTCCAACTCTCGTATGCTTCAATGCGGGCCTCGGAGACTAGATTAACAGCGGTTTTAAAAGTAGATGCTTAAAGTTACAGGATTAGCCGTACTGAAAGCAAGGTGGTAGTAGTAGTATTAGTAGTATCAGTAGTAGTAGTAGTAGTAGTAGTAGTAGTAGTAAAGAGATTGGTCATTTTGATATTTAATCCTCCAAGAGAAGAGTTTCAAAGATGACTGTTAAAGAGAAGGACATCTCCCTTATTATTATTATTATTGTTATTATTATTATTATTATTATTATTATAATTATAGTTATTATTATTATTATTATTATTATTATTATTATTATTATTATTATTATTATTATTATTATTATTATTCTTCTTCTTCTTCTTCTTCTTCTTCTTCTTCTTCTTATTCTTATTATTATTATTATTATTATTATTATTATTATTATTATTATTATTATTATTATTATTATTATTATTATTATTATTATTATTATTATTATTATTATTATTATTATTATTATTATTATTATTATTATTATTATTATTATTATTATTATTATTATTATTATTATTATTATTATTATTATTATTATTATTATTATTATTGTACATCCACTCCTAGTAAGGCGTTTTTGTTTCTCATTGTTGCCAGAATCCTCTTCAATATCACCCGACTTTCCGAGATTTCCTTCATCTCGAATGCATTGAAGAAAGTACGAATATATTTGAAGAATCTTTCTTCGAATATTTCCATTTCTTCTATCTATTTCCCACCTCATACTCGTAATGCTACACTCTGGGATTCACTTCAGGTATTTCTATTATCATATTCTGACGGCATCTATTTCCTGTTGAATAGATTTCTCTTCGGTATTTTCTCTCACCCATTTATTTCTACCTCATCTCTATTTTTTTTCTCTAACATAGCTCGCAGGGTGGTTTATTTTGGCCCCCTGCAGTCTACTTTATTCTCTAACTATCACGTATCATGTTTTTAGTCACATATGATAAAGTAATCATATACCACATTCATAAGTAATTTTATATTTACATACATTCTTCACTTATCTCGAGCTCTGTTTATTCCTATACGTAAATATACTATACACAATAGAGGGAAAAAGAAGCTACCTTCTTTTACTCTTCTCAACATCAAAATTACTCTATACTTTTCGCTTCAGTTCTTATATTACATTTGCAGATCCTGTACATAATCTTCTCATCTAAGTCCAATCTAAAGTTCACATTTTATTCTGTTTCAACAATTACTAGTTTTATAGTACCCCGAGAAAGAGTCAAAAGCTTTTATTAACTCATAAATATAATACTTTTCTGTCATACTCCCAAGCCTTTTTATTGTCTTTCCCAAAGCTAACATAAGATCTAGTGGAATTTCGACTTTCCATATCTGTTATTCCTCTACGTGTTTTGGTTCTATGGTTTCTTTAAATCTTTTTTTTATTATCTTTTAGTTAGCTTTTTACCAGTTTGTCTGTTAGTGCAGTATTGATGTATAATTTTTTCAGTACTCCTTTAACTCATTATAATTCTTTCTTTACCTGTCTGGAATCATCCCCTTTTTCTAGTAGCTGTACTTTAGATAGAATGCAAGTAATAGCTATAGGACGATAGTTAAATGTTTCAGAACGATTACACTTCTTCGGGATTGGCTGAACATATTCACGCGTCCAACACCGAGGAAAAGTATTAGTAATAAGGCAGAGAGAGTATAGTTAAGCCAGAACAGGTGCCAGCTCAGAAGCACACTCTCTCAAAACAAAGGAAGAAATGCCATCCTGGCCACTAGCCCTTCTAACGTTCATAGATTTTAGAATCCCATGCACTTGATTATATGAAATCACAGGTAAAGGCATGGGGCTTCAGAGAGCAGAAGGAGTAGAAGGAGGGATTCTGGAATAGTCCTTTGTAGAATTAAATGAAAAAAAGAGGCTGAAGAGATTAGCCTTTTCAGCAGGCGTGTTAGCTACAGAACCATCAGGGCGAATAAGAAGTGGAAAGAAGGACTTGCAGAAGTTGTTGGAGATATCTTTGACAAGAGGCCAGAAATTTTTATCAGTAGGAGAACCAAGGAAGTCACCGCACTTCCATTTAGTGAAAGTATGCTTGGATCGTCGAAGAATATCTCTGCAACAATTCCGAGCAGAAGGAAAATTAGTAAGAGGGATGGGAGAAAGAATTTTTCCCCGCTCGATAAGCATTGTCTCTCTCCTAAATGGCACTTGAGCACTCCCCATTGAATCATGGATTTTGAGGAGAGAAAGATTTAGTTGAAGAGGGATTAAACCTGCTCATTTCATCATCGATCACAGTTCCCACTTTTTCAGCGGACACCGAAGCATCACTATTGTCAATGTAGGATTAATTCCAAGAATAGTTAGTGAAGAAGCGACGCAATTCCCCCCAATTAGCCCAATTAAAGTGGCAGAGTGGGGCTGCCGGAGGGAAAGTGTTATGCTCAAGAGCTCCACCTGTATCAGTATTCAAAAACGACAGGAAAATCTTCAGGGGAGAAGTTGCAGAAAAACAAGATAATGGTAGTAGTAGGAAGTAAGGTTCCAAGCCATAACACATCGAAATTAGAAGATTCAAAATTTACAAGACGTATTACAGGAGGGTTAGTTCTTTTATAGACACAGACTAACCCCTTAAAACGAAAATTGTAAAATAAATTGTAGTTGGAGATGTTCAGATTACTAAAGAAGAAATCCCTGGATAACTGAATCTCGGACAGAAGTAAAATGTTAGGTTGAGAGGTGATGCTCAACAGTTAAGAGATTAGCACAAAGATCATCGACGTTAGTAAAGTCAACATGTCTCTCCGACCCCGAACAGACGAACCTGCCACTCAGCTCAACACACACCAGCACAAACTCGCCCACAAACTATTAAAACCCCGATTAATAAAGTAAAACTTATTTAAACTAATAAAGGCTTAAACTTTTTTAATAAGTTTCAGGATTCAATAGGAAACCACAAAAAATAAAATACTAAAAATTGAGGACCATAAAAAAAGCTATCAGTTCACTAAAAACTTAACTAAGCTATTTATATTAAAAAAAAGATACGTACACCAAGAATGAACTAACTACAACTATGAACTAATTACAACTAACTTAAATTAGCTAACCACGTGCACAAATAAAACCAAAAAAAATAGAAAATGAGAATAAGAATAAGATAAACTAAGGGCAAATCTTTTCTATCTTTACTAAAAATCTTTACCCATAATAAATTAGCGAAATTAAAACGGTTAAATTTTAAACGTTAAACAATACTTGTTTTATTTACAAGGAATTTTCACGGTAGTTAAAAACACTAATACACAAACTGGCATTCAAACACAAAGTATTGGCTTGATAATCAAAATGAGAGAAGTTTATCGAAGAGTGCCACAAAATAGCCTGTCGTTCCTATTTTTTGGAGTTTAGAACAGAGCTGCTGAGGTGGAGCCAATTAAAACTTTAAGTGAAACAGGAGCAAAAGCTATTTTTATCTGTAATATAAAGGTGTCCAGTTCCATTTAACTTAATACTGGAGTCTTAGCGGATATTTTTAAAATATTAAGTCGTAGTCAGATATCTAGAAAGAAAG
Source organism: Armadillidium nasatum (assembly GCA_009176605.1). Classification (NCBI taxonomy): domain Eukaryota; kingdom Metazoa; phylum Arthropoda; class Malacostraca; order Isopoda; family Armadillidiidae; genus Armadillidium; species Armadillidium nasatum. Next base: position 34,238 of record SEYY01018380.1, read on the forward strand.
GAGTCGGAGCCAAGTATTTTTTTAAAAATGTAGACTAGGGATGGAGTGAAGTATCGGTATCGGTATCGACAGTATCGGCATATTTTTGAGTATTAGTATCGGCATCGGTATCGGTATCGGTAAAATTTTTGGACAAGAGTAAAGTATCGGTATCGGTATCGGTAGTAGTATCGGCAAGTATCGGCATATTTTTAGGTATCGGTATCGGGGAATTTTTAAGTATCGGTATCGGAAAAAATTTTGGTATCGCTCCATCCCTAATGTAGACTAACCAGATATTATTTAAGGATGGGGTCGGATCTGGATATTTTAAAAGGATGGAATTCGAAGGAGGAGGTGTTTAATAGATTTAAAAATGAAAGAAACATTTTTAACCGAAAGCTTTTTCTGACATTAAATAAATAATACCACAAGACACCATATTAAGTCCTTCCTTGTAAGAATAAAAGTGAAAGATTTGGATACAAAAGAAGAAAGAATGAGGGAAGGTAACATTAAAACTTGAAAATACTTACTAGCTTTTAATGAAATTAATAAGAACCTTTGGAGTGGTACTTAAATTACAATGGACAGAGGAATGTTAAACTACTGACGGTATCTGCATGTAGCGAGTAAATTAATTTAATACCTTTTTATTAATTAAGTTTTGTCTTTTAGGTAAAGGAAAAAAAGAAAGAAAGTCATATGAAAATTATTACAATCGATAAAAGAAGTGAAAAAGTAAACTTTTCTTGAAAAGGAAAATAATTTGAAGGCAAAAACATTAATGAAAATATAAGAAAATTGAAGAAAAAATATTTTTTGCAAAACAAACAAACCATTGCCATAAATTAAATTCCGAATTATAAAAAAGAAAGTTATAAAATATTAAATAAAGAAAAGGAAATCATTAGTGAAAGCTGAAAATTAGAATAAATAAAACTGAGTAATGAGAGAAATCAAATAAAAAAAAAAAGAATAGGAGATGGAGGTACAAAAGGCAAAATACGATTATGTGCTTCATTAAATAAAGCCAAGCAAGACTGTTAAAAAAAGAGGAATTGACACTTTGAGATAGATTTGAGGCAATAGTGATAGTTGATAGAGCAATTTTACGCCTCTCTTATATTCGTTATCCTTAAACAAGGTCGTAGTTGATTTAAATTGTAAGAATAAAAGGATTTGATCACACTTATTTTAGATAAAGATGTTTGGGTCATGTTCGAAGAAAGAAGCCTGAATGAATAATGGGCTGCAAAAGCCAAATTATGCAAAGAAAATTCCATAAAGGACGAGGTCAAAATCAAAAGTAAGTAAAAAATTTAAATTTTATAATAATAATAATAATAATAATAATAATAATAATAATAATAATAATAATAATAATAATAATAATAATAATAATAATAATAATAATAATAATAATAATAATAATAATAATAATAATAATAATAATAATAATAATAATAATAATAATTCAAAAGAAAATGGTAATTCCTCAATATATTCAACGATCTAATATTGGGAGATGAACTTCCACAGAATTTATATGAAATATTAAAAATTATTATTATTATTATTATTATTATTATTATTATTATTATTATTATTATTATTATTATTATTATTATTATTATTATTATTATTATTATTATTATTATTATTATTATTATTATTATTATTATTATTATTATTATTATTATTATTATTATTATTATTATTATTATATTATTATTATTATTATTATTATTATTATTATTATTATTATTATTATTATTATTATTATTATTATTATTATTAAATTCCAGGTTCGCCCTTTCAAACTAAATTCTATAAAATTGTTTTGTGGTCTAATTAATCTTTTAAAATTCTCTTCTGAATGACATTAAAAGATACTTAAAAAGGTCTTCAATAATAATAATAATAATAATAATAATAATAATAATAATAATAATAATAATAATAATAATAATAATAATAGGTAAAAATAAAGCCAAATCTAAAGAATAAATCTTTTTATTTATAATGTTTATTATTTTGTTTAATAATTACTTAAACTAAAAAATTTTATTTAAATTATAGGGAAGGTTTTTTTTACATTTATTTAGAGGACTTTTTAAAGGGGATTGAGAGCAAATTAATTAACTGAAACTAAAATTGGGATTTAAACTTAAATGTTTCGTTTGAATTCACTGAATTTAATTTTTTTTTCTCGCCACCATTCACGGGCAAAGCCCTTTTCAAGGATGAGTTGCTTTGTATATGAGACTCTCTTGAGATGGTTGTAAACTAGTCTTGTTGGCTTAATTAAACAAATCGGAATTTTGCTGTAAATTTTTTAAAGCAAATTTCAAACTGTAAAGTCTTCAAGCCTCAAAAAGAGTTATACCCAAATTTATTTCTTTTAAAGAAATTTGAAATTAAAGAAATTTATATATATATATATATATATATATATATATATATATATATATATATATATATATATATATATATATATATATATATATATATATATATATATATATATATATATATATATATATATATATATATATATATATATATATATATATATATATATATATATATATATATATATATATATATATATATATATATATATATATATATATATATATATATATATATATATATATATATATATATATTATATATATATATATATATATATTATATAATTATATTTTTATTTATTTTATTATTTATATTTTTAATTTAATAATAATAATAATAATTGTGGCAATAATAATAATAATAAAAAAAAATAATAATAACAATAAAATAACAATACTGATTTATATTATTATTATTATTATTATTATTATTATTATTATTATTATTATTATTAACAATAATAATGATAAAAATAATAATAACAATAATAATAATAATAATAATAATAATAATAATAATAAAAATATCTATAATTATGTTTTTTAATAATATTAATATTACTATTATTATTATTATTATTATATATAATTAATAATAACAATGTAATATTAATATTTACAACAATAATAATGATTGCAATAATAATATTAACAATCATAATAATAATAATAATAATAATAATAATAATAATAATAATAATAATAATAATAATAATAATAATAATAATAATAATAATAATAATAATAATAATAATAAAAATAATAATTATAATAATAGTAATAATAAAAACAATAATAATAAAAACAATACTAGGAATAATAATAATAATAGTAATAATAATAATAATATAAATAATAATAATAATAATAATAATAATAATAATAGTAATTGTAATAATGAAAATAATAAAATTAAATTATAACAATAAATAAAGGAATAAATAAATAAAATTTTAAATTTTTTTTTTTTTTAAAAAAAATTTTAAAATTATTTTAAAATTAAAAAATTAAATAATATATATATATATATATAATATATATATATATATATATATATATATATATATATATATATATATATATATATATATATATATATATATATATATATATATATATATATATATATATATATATATATATATATATATATATATATATATATATATATATATATATATATATATATATATATATATATATATATATATATATATATATATATATATATATATATATATATATATATATATATATATATATATATATATATATATATATATATATATATATATATATATATATATATATATATATATATATATATATAATATATATATAATATATATTATATATATATATATATATATATATATATATATATATATATATATATATAGTATTATTATATATAAGTATATGTATGTATATATGTATGTATGTATGTATGTATGTATGTATGTATGTATGTATCTATGTATATATGTATGTATGAATGTATGTATTTATGTATGTAAGTATGTCTGTATGTTTGTATTTTACGTAAGTATGCGTAAATAAAGAAAAAAGAAACACACTGAGTTAATGAGTGAGATGAAGAGAGAGAGAGAGAGAGAGAGAGAGAGAGAGAGAGAGAGAGAGAGAGAGAGAGAGAGAGAGAGAGAGAGAGAGAGAGAGAGAGAGAGAGAGAGAGAGATTATCAGACAAACGCCAAAAAAAATTTTAAAATTTCGTTTATTTTTTTTGTTTATTTTTAATTAAGGATGGTGCTCGAAATAATTTCAATAATCCAGTTTTAGCCTTAATTCTATAAGGAAAAAGAGTAAATATGTTTTCACAGCAGAGAGTATTTATCTTCGTAAATCAAAGACGAATTATTTTGAAATATATTTTTTTAGGTAAATTGAGCCGCTGAAAACGATTTTTGTAAACTAAAAAACAAAAACAAAAAAGATTTTAAAAATAATTAACAAAGAGTAATAAGTACGTCAAATTAATAACGCATCCTACGAGTGTCTCGTACTACGAGGTTGCTGCAAAAGTGTTAGTACGAAAATTGCAAACAAATTTCCGAGGCAAAAATAATACCAATATATATATATATATATATATATATATATATATATATATATATATATATATATATATATATATATATATATATATATATATATATATATATATATATATATATATATATATATATATATATATAGAAAGAGAGAGAGAGAAGCAATACGTAAAATATTATAGGACAAAGCGAACAGTGGGTCTTTCCTAGCTTAAGAGTATTTGCTGGCCGTTAGTCGTAGTTTTACCCTTTAAGTCAAGGTTATGTTAAGTCGAACTAGTTTGTTAGATATAACAAACTATTATTTCTCCCATAGGAGGGGTCCCTCGTAGTGAGCAGAACGCATTACCGAGGTAATTCACTCTGGCATTGGAGGAGTACATTCCATATTCTTTCCCTTCAACTAAACCTAGCAAACCTTGGCTTCAACTCTGCTTGTTCTCGTGATATTTGCCCCAGAGATGCTTCCTTCAAGGGTTACCGTTGACTTCAAACTCCAGAAACTCAGGCGACTTACATTTCATCCCTGAATCGAGGAAAATCTTTTCTCAGCAGCACCAAAAACTCTTTTCTCCCTAGAAAGAGCAATAAACTTTTTCTGGTTCCACTTTTAAAAGCCCTATCTGGCACTTTGCCAAAAATGTCAACTCTAAATTTGCTTCTTCATCTTTCCCTCTTCTAGTATGTTCTGACAACACATCTGCCGTTTTACCTTCCTCTAAAGCTGAACTCTTTGCTCAAACTTTTGCCTCTGATTCAAATTTAGACGATTCGGGAGCTATTCCTCCTCTTTCAACACCCTCCAACTCATTCATGCTTAAAATTAGAATTTCTTCTAAGGACGTCATTTATGCTCTCGCTTAGTTAAACTTAAAAAATTTAACTAAGTCAAACTATGCCGAAGATTTCACCCTGCATTACTCCTTCAATAGACGCAGGGAGCAACTAATCTTTAATCTTTCACGTATTTCAAATTCGGGCTGAGAAAACATGGTCGTTTTCAATGCCTCAAAAACTCAGTTTCTTCAGCTCTCCACTCGACACAATCTTTCACACAATTATGATATCTTTTTCGAAAATACACAACTCAAACCTTCATCTGTTCTTAATATTCTCGATGTTTCTTTTTCTCGTGATCTTTGTTGAAAAGATCACATTACTTCTCTTTCAAAACAAACTTCTAAATAGTTGACTGTTCTGAGACTTCCTCAAAATTTCTTCACGCCAACCCAGTTGCTTGATCTCTCTTTCCCTGTATGAAGTACGCCAAACATATCGGGGTTTTTCCACTCATACAGCTCTACTTGAGAAGGTGGAGTCTAGGGCTCTTCGTCTCATCAATTCTCCCGCTGTCACTAATTCTCTCCAGTCTCTTTCTGCCCGTCGAATTGTTGCATCACTCTCTCTATACTATCGTTATTACAATGGATACTGTTCTTCTGAACTCTCCCGTCGCACACTCCTCCATTGAGAACAGTTCGTGCGACACTCCTTTCTACACTTTCTCATCCTTTCTCTGTCCAACTCTCCGACACCAGACTTAACCGCTATGCCCAATCTTACATATACTTAACTGGTATAGTTTAGAACACACTCCCTTTATCTGTTTTCCCAACTACCCTTTGACTTGCACACTTTCAAACGCCGTGTATCGGAACATGTCGGCTATTAACGACCAAGATCCGATGGTTCCCAACTCAGGTGGAAATTGGCAAGCCTTCGGCCTTTGCCAACCGGAGGAGATATAAGGTACGCGACTTCGACAGGTGTCAGATTTCGAAAATCTGGCAACCTGTCCCTAACGGTCTTTTCTGCATTTGCGTGCAATCCTGCATTCTCAGGGACCTTCCTTACATTTTCTTTGTCGGTTCATGGACCCTGGACCCCCGGATTCGAGTCAACTTCAGCCGAACTGAACTGCAAAGAAAATGTTCAGGAAAGAGAGTGAGGTGAACGCAGCGATTTTGCAAACTCAGGCAACTTCCTGATATATATATATATATATATATATATATATATATATATATATATATATATATATATATATATATATATATATATATATATATATATATATATTATATATATATATATATATATAATACTTCGAAAATTATATTTGACCGTGGCTTTCATGTAATCTTGAACTTTTAATTTTTAAGCTCGCAAATAGCGATTCAAAAATTTTTTTAAATTTTTCGTAACGACGCTGATGCGTCAACCTTGTCATACGATAAAATCGTACGATTTGCTTATTAGTTTCAGCAACCTCGTAGTAATTGAAAATCGGACGCTGCTTTGGTCAAATCACGTAGTTATTACTTTGTTAATTAATTTTTTTTTTTTTTTATTTTTTTTTTTTTTTTTAGTTTTTTTTTTTTTTTTTTTTTTTTTTTTTTAAAAAAAAAAAAATATTTCAGACCAATTCGAGTCTCGATATACGAAGAAAAATATCCACTTGTGTGAAAGACATTTTTACAGGAAATAGTAAAATAAATGTGGTCAAATAAAAATAAAATAATAAAGTTATTAATAATAACGATAATAATAATAATAATAATAATAATAATAATAATAATAATAATAATAATAATAATAATAATAATAATAATAATAATAAATAATAATAATAATATAATAATAATAAATAATAATAATAATAATAATAATAATAATAATAATAATAATAATAATAATAATAATAATAATAATAATAATAATAATAATAATAATAATAATAATAATCTTTAATCTTTAATTCTTTTATTTTTTTCAGTTTACAAATTTACATATACAAATATCGTGTACTTTACATGTTTTGATACTAAACTGAAATGGGCTTCTGGGGAGACGAAATCGTCCTTTGAGCCCATTAAAATTATACATGACACAATTCATTATATAACATTCCAAGTTTTGAATATTGTAAATTTTATAACAATTAATTTTAACATAATTTGATAGTAGTAATCTTAACCTAAACTATAGAAAAAAAAAGAAAAAAAAATTACTATAACAATCGTAGTACTGAGATAACTGTAAGCTAATAATTATTACAGAGATAAGGATTGTAATAATAATAATAATAAATAATAGTAATAATACTAATAATAAAAATAATAATAATAATAATAATAATAATAATAATAATAATAATAATAATAATAATAATAACAACATATCAATAGAAATAATTAAGGATGCACCGATTAATCGGCAGATAATCGGTAATCGACCTAATCGGCCATATTACCGATTAATCGGTAATCGGCTTTTCACATGATTAATCGGCCGATTACTTTAAATCCTTTACCAGAACAAACCAAC
>SEYY01018381.1:0-19643 GCA_009176605.1 Armadillidium nasatum
AGTTTTATAGATAATAGAAATTTACCTATTTTCATGTAATTTAAATAATGAAAAAATTAAATATTAAAAAACAGAAAATTACGAAGATTTATATGAAATTTGAGAAAGGAAATTTTCCTATTTTCACAAATTGTATTCATTTAAAAATTCCAGAAAGTAAAAAATTAGATTAAATTCATAATTTATATTTTATTAATTAAAAATACAAAGCAAAAATGATTTCTGAGAAAGCAAATATACCTATTTTAATCATTAATTTTAATCATATATACCTATTTTAATAATTTTTTAGTCTTTAAAAAAAATCAGAACGAAAAAATTTAAAATTAAACTGTATTATTTTCCTTTTTCAATTTTAGTGTGTAAAAATTGAAAAAAAAAAAATTATTTTTTTTATATTTTTTTAATTTTCTTTCTCAAAATTCCAATAAATTTTCGAAATGTTTTTTTAGTATTATAATATTTTTTTTTTCATTATTTAATTTATGAAATTATTTTAAAAGCTTGAAAATTAAATTAAAATAGGTAAATTTCTAATATATTTTGTATTTTTAAATTTTTACTCCCTACTAAATTTTTTCTTAAAACTCAAAGTTCATTTAAATCTTAGTATTTTTAAATAAAATAGTAGTTTAATTCTAAATTTGTTAGTTCTGATATTTTTTTTAAAGCTTAAATTTTAGATGAGAAGAGGCATATTTACTTCTCAAAAAAAAAAAAAAAAATTGAATTAAATTTATATTTTCTGAATTAAAAATACCAAGCAAAAATTATTTTTGAGAAAGCAAATATGCCTATTTTCATCTAAAATTTAAGCTTTAAAAAAATATCAGAACTACAAAATTTAAAATTAAACTATTATTTTATTTAAAAATACTAAGATTTAAATGAATTTTGAGAAAGCAAATACACCTCTTTTCACTTAAGTTTTAAACTTTTAAGAAAATTTAGAAAGTGTAAAAATTGAAAAAATCATTATTAATTTAATTGAAAATACAATGATTTAAATGATTCTCATAATAGAAATTTACCTATTTTCTAATAATTTTCAAGCTTTTAAAATAATATTAGAAATAAAAATTAAAATAAATAAATTACACTAAAAATTTCCAAGATTTAGATAAATTTGAGAAAGCAAATTTAGCTAATTTTATATAAAATTTATTCTGTTAAAATTTCGATGAGAAAACAATGTATTAAATTCAAATTTTTTTAATTAAAAATACAAAGAATGATTTTTGAGAGAGCAAATATACGTATTTTCATCTAATTTTTAAGCTATAAAAAAAAAAATTTCAGAACGATAAAAATTTGAATAAATCTTAATTCTTTTCATTAAAAATACTAAGATTTAAATGAATTTTGAGAAAGCAAATTTAACACTTTCACTCAATTTTTAAGCTTTTTAAAAAGAATAGAATGAGTAACAATTGAAAAAATCCTTCTTATTTTAATTAAAAACACTAAGCAAATTTAAATGATTCTTATATTAGAAATTTACATATTTTCAAATAATTTATAGTTTTAAAATAATTTCATGAATTAAATATTGAAATAAATAAATATTATTAAATAAATAAATAAAAATTTTATGAAATTTGAGATACAAAATTTATCTTATTCACAAATTTTATTCATTTAAAAATTTCAGAAAGAAAAATATTGAATTAAATTCATATTTTCTGAATTAAAAATACAAAACAAAAATTATTTTTGAGAAAGCAAATATGCCTGTTTTCATCTAAAATTTATATTTATTAAAATAAATAAAAAAATATCAGAACTACCAAATTTTAAACTATTATTTTATTTAAAAATACTAAGATTTAAATGAATTTTGAGAAAGCAAATAAGCTCTTTTTACTTTAGTTTTAAACTTTTAAGAAAATTTAGTAAGTGTAAAAATTTAAAAAAATCATTATCATTTTATTTAAAAATACAATGATTCAAATGATTCTCATAATAGAAGTTTACCTATTTTCATTTAATTTTCAAGCTTTTAAAATAATTTCATAAATTAAATAATGATTAAAAATATTATAATTTTTATTTCGAAGATTTATAGGAATTTTGTGAAAGAAAATAAAAAAAATATAATAAATAAAGAAAAAAATTGAATTAAATTCATATTTTCTGAATTAAAAATACAAAGCAAAAACTATTTTTGGAAAAGCAAATATGCATATTTTCATCTAAAATTTAAGCTTTAAAAAATATCAGAACTACAAAATTTAGAATTAAACAATTATTTTATTTAAAATACTAAGATTTAAATGAATATACAAATACATCTCTTTTTACTTAAGTTTTAAACTTTTAAAAAAATTTAGCACGTGTAAAAATTTTAAAAAATCATTTTCATTTTATTTAAAAATACAATGATTCAAATGATTCTCATAATAGAAATTTACCTATTTTCTTTTAATTTTTAAGCTTTAAAAATAATTTGAGAAATAAAAAGTTATAAAAAATAAATAAATTTCGAAGATTTAGATGAATTTGCGGAAGCAAATTTAGTTAATTTCAAATAATATTTATTCTGTTAAAATTTCGATAAGAAAAAAATTATTAAATTCAAATTATTTTAATTAAAAATACAAAGAATGATTTTCGAGAAAGCAAATATACGTATTTTCATCTAATTTTTAAGCTTTAAAAAATTTAAGAAGGACGGAAATTTGAATAAATATGTATTCTTTTAATTAAAAATACTAAGATTTAAATGAATTTTGAAAAAGCAAATGTTACACATTTCACTCAATTTTTAAGCTTTTAAAAAAAAGTTTTATTAATGAAAATACAGAGCAAAAATGATTTCAGAGAAAGAAAAAATGCCTATTAACATCTAAATTTTAAGCTTTAAAAAAAATATCAGAACGACAAAATTTAGAATTAAACTATTATTTTATTTAATAATACTAAGAAATTAAATGAATTTTGGGAAAGCAAATTCACCTCTTTTCACTTAGGTTTTAAACTTTTGAGAAAATTTAGTAAGTGTTGAAATTGAAAAAATCATTATTATTTTAATTAAAAATATAATGATTTAAATGATTCTCATAATTGAAATTTACTTAATTTCTTTTAATTTTTAAGCTTTTAAAATAATTTGAGAAAGAAAAAATTGTAATAAATAAATATTAAAAATACAAGTATATAAATGATTTCTTTAAAAGAAATTGACCTATTTTCTTTTATTTTTAAGTTTTTAAAATAATTTGTGAAAGAAAAAATTGTAATATATAAATAATATTACATTAAAAATTTCGAAGATTTAGATAAATTTTGAGAAAGCAAATTTAGCTAATTTCATATAATTTTAATGTTGTTAAAAATTTCAATAAAAATTTTTTTAAATTACTAAAATTTTTTTAAAAGTTTTAATTTTTTTTAACTTAATGAAAAGAGGGGAATTTGCTTTCTGAAAATTCATTTAAATTTTAGTATTTTTAATTTAAATAATACAGTTTAATTATAAATTTTGTAGTTCTGATATTTTTTTTAAGCTTAAAAATTAAATGAAAATATTTATATTTGCTCGCTCAAAAATAATTTCTGCTTAGTATTTTTAATTCAGAAAATATGAATTTAATACAATTTTGTTCTTTCTGTAATTTTTAAAAGCAAAAAACATTATCTGAAATTAGCTGAATTTTCTTTCTCAAAATTCCTATAAATCTTCGAAATGTTTACTATAATAATATTTTTTTCATTATTTAATTTATGAAATTCTTTTAGAAGCTTGAAAATTAAATGAAATAGTTAAATTTCTATTATGAGAATCATTTAAATCATTGTATTTTTTAAAAAAATGATGATTTCTTTTCAATATTTTCACTTTCTAAATTTTCTTAAAACTTTAAAACTTAAGTGTAAAGAGGAGTACTTGCTCTCTCAAAATTCATTTAAATCTTATTATTTTTAAATAAAATAATACAGTTTAATTCTAAATTTTGTAGTTCTGATATTTTTTTATTTATTTTTTATTTTTTATAATTTATTTATTATAAATTTATTAATTATAAATTTTATATGAAAATAGGCATATTTGCTCTCTCAAAAATAATTTTTGCTTTGTATTTTTAATTCAGAAAATATGAATTTAATTCAAATTTTTTTTTTCTGTAATTTTTAAAAGCATAAACATTATTGAAATTAGCTACATTTTCTTTCTCAAAATTCATATAAATCTTTGAAATTTTTAGTAAAATAATATTTTTTTTTCAATATTTAATTTATGAAATTATTATAAAAGCTTAAAAATTAAATGAAAATATGTAAATTTCTATTATGAGAATCATTTAAATCATAGTGATTTTAATTTAAATAAAAAAGATTTTTTTTTTAATTTTTACTCCTGCTAAACTTTTTTAAAAGCTTAAAATTGAGTGAAAAGTGTTAAATTTGCTTTTTCATAATTTACTTAAATCTTAAATATTATAAATTAAAATAATAGGAATTCAATCCAATTATATCCTTCCTGAAATTTGTTAAAACTTAAAAATTATATAAAAATAGGTAAATTTGCTTCCTCAAATTCATTTAAATTTTTTAAATTTTACTATAATTATCATTATTTATTACAACTTTTTCTTTCTGAAATTGTTCTAAAAGCTTAAAAATTAAAAGAAAATAGGTAAATTTCCTTTATAACATTCATTTAAGTACTTGTATTTTTGATTAAAATAATATGGATTTTTTAAATTTTTCCACTTCCTATATATTTTTTTAAAATCTTGAAAATTAAGTGAAAAGAGGTAAATTTACTTTCTCGAAATTCATTTAAGTCTTAGTAGTTTTAATTAAAATAATAGATTTATTCTAGTTTTGTTCGTTTTGAATTTTTTTAAAGCATAAAAATTAGATGAAAATATATATATTTGCTTTTTCGAAAAATCAATTTATCTTTGTATTTTTAATTAATATAATAGGAATTTAATTCAATTTTTTTCTGTCTTTCAGAGAGAAAAAAACTGGATTTGCTTTCTCAAATCTTATTTTAGATTTGTATTTTAATTAATTAAAATAGCATGAATTTAATGCAATTTTTTCTTTCTGAAAATTTTAAAAGTATAAAAATTAAATGAAAATAGGTAATTTGCTTAATGAAATTTCATTTAAATCTCGTATTTCTTAGTATAAAAATATTTTTTTATTACAAATTTTTTTCCTGAAAATATTTTAAAGGAATGAAAATTTAAAAAAATAGGTAAATTTTTTTCAACAGAATCTTTAAATTATTCGCATTTTTATAAAAAAATTTTTTACATTTAGTAAATTTTTTTAAAAGCTTAAAAATTACTTGAAAAGAGTAAATTTGCTTTCTCAAAATATATATAAATCATAATTTATAATTAAAATAATACGAATTTTTCAAATATTTGTTGTTATAAAATTTTTTAAAGCTTAAAAATAAGATGAAAATAGGTATATTTTTACTTCTCGAAAATTGAAAAAATCCTTATCATTTTATTTAAAAATAAGTGTACTTAAAACATTCTGATAAAAAAAATTTACCAATTTTCTTTAATTTATTATGCTTTTAAAACATTTTCAGAAAAAAAAATTGTAATGAACAAATATTATTATACGAAAAAAGGAAAGAAAGGAAATTTTATAGCTCTAAAATAATTTACAAGAGGAAAATTGGAAAAAATCATTATCATTTTATTTAAAAATAAGAATACTTAAATTATTCTTTTAAAGTAAATTTAAAATTTTCTTTTAATTTTTATTCTTTTAAAAATATTTAGCAAGATAATATTGTTATAAATAAATATTATTATCTTATAAATTACGAAGATTTAAATGATATTTGAGAAAGCAAATATACCTATTTTAATGTAATTTTTATGCTCTTAAAATTTTAGAAAAGAAAATAATTTAATTAAATTCATATTCCTTGAATAAAAAATACAAAGCTGAAATAATTTTTGAGAAGTAAAGATTTACATATTTTCATTTTAGTTATAAGCTTTAAAAAAAATTCAGAACAAAAATTTTTAAAAAAATGTATTATTTTAATTGTAAATTTTGAGAAATCATATTTATTCTTTTCATGCAATTATTAAACTTTAAAAAAAATTTCCTAGGAGTAAAAATTGAAAAAAAAATCCTTAACGTTTTATTTAAAAATATGCATAATTTAAAGATTCTTGATAAAAAATTTTACCTATTCTATTAATTTTTATGCTCTTAAAATATTTTCAGAATGAAAAATATGTAATAAATAAATATTATTATATTAAGAAATACGAAGATTTAAATGAAATTTAAGAAAGGAAATTATCTATTTTCATTTAATTTTTATTCTTTAAAAAGTTTTAGAAAGAAAAAATTGCATTTTATTTTAATTAAAAATACAAATCTAAAATAACATTTGAGAAAGCAAATATTTCCTATTTTAATCAAAATTTTAAAGTTTATAAAAAATTATTGAAATAATGGATTGGAATAAATCCATATTATTTTCAAGTTTCAGAAAGAAAAAAATTGGATTATAATGATATTTTAATTAAAAATACAAATCTAAAATAATATTTAAGAAAGCAAAAGTAATTTTCATCTTATTTTTAAGCATTAAGAAAAATTTCATTGCAACAAATATTTCAATAAATTTGTATTATTTTAATATAAATACTATGATTTAAATGACTTTTGAGAAAGCAAATTTATACTTTTCATGTAATTTCAAGCTTTTATATAAATTTACTGAGTAAAAATTGATAAAATGCTTATCATTTATTTAAAAATAAGTTTACTTAAAACATTCTGATAAAAGAAATTTACCAATTTTCTTTAATTTTTTATGGTTTTAAAACATTTTCAAAAAGAAAAAATTGTAATAAATAAATATTTTTACACTAAAAAATTAGAAAGGAAATTTACCTCTTTTCATGCAATTTTTAAGCTCTAAAAAAATTTACAAGAAGAAAATTTGAAAAAAAATATTATTATTATAATTAAGATTACCTAAATGATTCATATAAAGTAAATTTATCTATTTTCTTATAATTTTTATGCTTTTAAAAAAATTTTAGGAACATAAAATTGTATTAAATAAATTTATTATCGTAAAAATTACCCAGATGTAAATAAAATTTGAGGAAGCAAATATACCTAATTTCATGTAATTTTTACGCTCTTAAAATTTTCAAAACGAAAAAAATTTAAATAAATTCATATTCCTTGAATAAAAAATACAAAGCTGAAATAATTTTTGAGAAGTAAAAATATACCTATTTTCATCTTATTTTTAAGCTTTAAAAAAATTTTAGAACAGCAAAATTTACAAAAAAGTTTTATTATTTTAATTATAAACTCTATGGTTTATTTAAATTTTGAGAAAGCAACATTTCTATGTAATTTTCAAGCTTTTAAAAAAATTTTCTTGGATCAAAAATTGAAAAAATTCATAAATTTTATTTTAAAATACTAATAATTTAAAGATTCTGATAAAGGAAATTTACCTATTTTTTTAATTTTTATGTTTTTAAAACATTTTCACATAAAAGTTTGATAAATAAATATTATTATTCTAAGAAATACGAAGATTTAAATGAAATTTGAAAAAGCAAATTGCTATTTTCATTTTAATTTTATGCTTTTAAAAATTTCAGAAATTAAAAAAAAAAAAAAAAAAAAAAAAATTCATATTATTTTTAAATTTAAATTTAAATTTAATTTTAAATTAAGTTTAATTTTAAATTTAAAATACAAATCTAAAATAATATTTAAAAAGCAAATATTCATATTTTCATCTAATTTTTAAAGTTTATAAAAAATTACTGAACGAAAGAATAGGAATAAATCCGTATTATTTTAATAAGTTTCAGAAAAAAAATTAAATTATCATCATATTATTTAATTTAAAATACAAATCTAAAATTAAAGAAAGCAAATATACCTACTTTCATCTTATTTTTAAATTTAAAAAAAAATTTCATTGCAATAAATTTTTTTTTTTTTTTTTTTTTTTTTTTTGTATTATTTTAAATATAAATACTATGATTTAAATGAATTTTGAGAAAGCAAATTTAGACTTTTCATGCAATATTTAAGCTTTTAAATAAATTTATTAAGTAAAAATAGAAAAAACCCTTATCATTTATTTAAAAATAAGTGTACTTAAAACATTCTGATTAAAGAAATTTAAAAATTTTCTTTAATTTCTTATGCTTTTAAAACATTTTCGAAAAGAAAATTTTGTAATAAATAAATATTATTATACAAAAAAAGAATTTTTTAAAACTAAAAAAAAAATAAAAAGATATTTAAAAGCAAAATACAAAATTCCTTTAAAGTAATAATTTTATCATTTCGCCTTTATTTATACTCGTACAATGTACCTATTTTTTGATATGTTTATTTTCATGATTATTGCTATATAAATACAGATTATCTTCTGTTAAAATTTCATTAAATAGTTTAATAAACGATAAAAATGCTTACGGTCTTAGAAAAAATATGAAAATAACTGTTTTTTCTTAATATGTAATATTTGCGACATATTTACATTGTTTGAAATCATTTCTTAGGTGAGGAGGTAAATGAGGGGGATCCTAAGGATAAAACCTCAGAAAAAAGATTATTATTTCGGCTTAATTATGTCCATATGTCTTTTTCGTATCATTGTTATGCTGTTTTAGTCCAAATGTGCTTATTCTTGTATTATTTGATGTAGTTAACATTAAAATCTTTATGTTAAGTATAAAATGTACTCCTATCATAAAGATAAATATTTGATTGTTACATTTTGGTTTATAAAATAGCCATAAGGGAAGAATAAATTAGCCTAAAAATGTAAATATTTGAGTATATTTTCGCCAATTTTTCTTGTTCATTGTAGATAATTTATGCCACCATATGCGTATTTAGCATATTATATCCGATATTTGATGAAAAATTTCTAATTTTTTCGAAGATGATGCTTTTAAAGGTAATTTGCCTAGTTTTGCTTCATTGAATATGAGTATAAAGCTATTTGTATATTCTTGTGGAAATGATTATTTAACGAATGTGGCTCTTAATTACCTTACTCTTTCAGTTTATAAGTGGTTTCTTTGGTATTTTAATATAATAATAAGGACTTAATAATAAAAAAGTACTTTAAAAGCAGAATATATGGTAAATTATCTTCCGTTAAATTAAAAATTTTATCATTTCGTTTTTATTTATGCTCGTATTCAATGCATCTCTTTGTTTGATATGTTTATTTTCATGAAATTTGCTACTTAAATACAGATTATCTATTGTTAAAATTTCTTTAATTAGTTAAATATACGATAAAAATGCACACGGTGTTTGGAAAAATATAAAAATAGCTGTATTCTTGCTTAATACGTAATATATGCAACATATTTTTATGGTTTGAAATGATTTCTTAGTAATAGTAATAATTACTAGGTGTTTATCTAAGAAAATATCGGATTTTTTATGATTACATATGGTTTGATTAGTTTATTTTAGTAAAGAACCATCATTCTTAGGTTAAAATGATTTATTTTACTTTGAAAATGATGGGTTATTATTGTTAATGAGGAGAATCCTAAAATAAAACCTCAAAAAAAAAAAAGATTATTATTTCGCCCTAATTATGTCAATTTGTCTTTAATATGTACGAAATTTCGCCTCATTGTTTTGCTGTTTCAGTGCAAATGTAATTATTTTCGAGTTTTTTGATGTAGTTAACATTAAAATCTTTATGTTAAATATAAAATGTACTCCTTTCATAATGATAAATATTTGATTGTCACCTTTTGGTTTATAAAATAGCCATAAGGGAAGCCTAAATTATAATAAATATGTGAATATTTGAGTATATTTTCGCTAATTTTTCTTGTTCATTGTATATAATTTGTGTCACCATTTGCGTATTTAGCATATTATATCCGATGTTTGATGAAAAAATTGCTTATTTTTTGAAGAGATGATGCTTTTAAAGGTAATTTGCCTAATTTTGCCTCACTGAATATGCGTATGAAGCTATTTATATATGCTTGTAGACATGATTATGTAATGAATGTGGCTGCTAATTACATTACTCTTTTAGTTTACATGTGTTTTCTTTAGTATTTTAATATATTAGTAAGAACTTAATAATAAAGAAGTAATTTAAAAGCAAAATATATGGTAAATTATCTTCCGATAAATTAAAAATTTTATCATTTCGACTTTATTTTTGCTCGAAATCAATGTATCTCTTTATTAGTCATGGTTAATTTCACGAATTTTTCTATAAAAATACAAATACCCTTCTGTTAAAATTTCTTAAAATAATTAAATTTACGATAAAAATGACTGTGCCGTAAGAAAAAAAATGAAAATAACTGTTTTCTTGCTTAATATGAAATATTTGCAACATATTTCAATGGTTTGAAATGATTTCTTAGCTGAGGGTATGTTAATTAGTCCTAATTAATATCCGATTAATGTCGAATTTTTTATGATTACATATGGTTTAATTAGTTTAATTTAAGGAAAGAACCCACATTTTCAGTTTAAAATGTTATTTTAATTCAAAAATGCTGGAAAATGATGTGTTATTATGGTAAATGAGGAGAATCCTAATGATAAAACCTCAAAAATAAAAGGATTATTATTTCAGCTTAATTATGTCCATATGTCTTTAATATGTACGAATTATCGCATCTTTGTTATGCTGTTTCATTCCAAATATACTAATTCGTGTGTATTATAATATCGTTAACATTAAAATCTTTATTTTAGGTACATAGCGTACTCCTTTTATAATGGTAAATATTTGATTGTCACCTTTTGGTTTATAAAATTGCCATAAGGGAATACTAAATTAGCCAAAAAATGTGAATATTTGAGTATATTTTCGCTAATTTTTCTTGTTCATTGTAGATAATTTATGTCACCATATGCGTATTTCGCATATTATACCCAAAGTTTGTTGAAATAATTGCTAATATTTTTGAAGAGATGTTCCTTTTAAATTTAATTTCCCTATTTTAAATATGCGTATGAAGCTATTGTATATGCTTGTAGACATGATTATGTAACGAATGAGGTTGTTAATTACCTTACTCTTTTAGTTTATAACTGTTTTCTTTTGTATTTTAATATAATAGTAATGACATTAAAATAAAAAAGTACTCTAAAAACAAAATATATGGTAAATTATCTTCCGTAAAATTAATAATTTTATCATTTCGACTTCATTTGTGCTCGTATTCAATGTATTTATTTGTTTGTTATTTTTATTTTCATGAATTTTGTTGCTATGTAAATATAGTTTAGCTTCTATTAAAATTGCCTAAAATAGTTAAATTTACGAATAAAAAGGCACATGGTGTTAGAAAAAAACATGAAAATAACAGTTTCTTGCTTAATATGAAATATTTGCATCATATTTAAATGGTTTGAAATGATTTCTTAGCTGAGGGTATGTTAATTAGTTCCTAATTTATTAGGTGTTTATCTAAGAAAATGTCGGATTTTTTATGATTACGTATGGTTTGATTAGTTTATTTTAGTAAAGAACCTTCATCTTTAGGTTAAAATGAGTTATTTTACTTTGAAAATGCTTTAAAATGATCGGTTATAATGGTAAATGAGAAGGATCCTGGAATAAAACCTCAAAAAAAAGATTATTATTTCAGCTTAATTATGTCCATATGTCTTTAATTTTCGCATCATTGTAATGCTTTTTCAGTCCAAATGTGCTTATTCTTGTATTATTTGATGTAGTTAACATTAAAATCTTTATGTTATGTATAAAATGTACTCCTATCATAGGGATAAATAATTGATTGTTACCTTTTGGTTTATAAAATTTCCATAAGGGGAGCCTAAAAAATTGAATATTTTAATATATTCTACGATAATTTTTCTTGTTCATTGTAGTTAATTTATGTCACCATATGAGTATTTAGCATATTATATCCGATGTTTGATGAAAAAGTTTTTACTTCATTGAATATGCGTATATATGCTTGTAGACATGAGTATGTAACCAATGAGGTTGTTAATTATCTTACTCTTTTAGTTTACAATTGTTTTCTTTTGAATTTTAATATAATAGTAAGGACCTAAAAATAAAAAAGTAATTTAAAAGCAGAATATATGGTAAATTATCTTCCGTTAAATTAATAATTTCATCATTTCGACTATTTATGCTCGTATTCATAGTATCTATTTGTTTGTTATGTTTATTTTCATGAGTTTTGCTATATAAATACGGATTATCTTCTGTTAAAATGCCTCAATTATTTAAATTTACGATAAAAATGCATATGGCGTTAGAAAAAAATATGAAAATAACTGTTTTCTTGCTTAATATGAAATATTTTCATTATATTTGAATGATTTGAAATGATTTATTTGCTGTGGGTATGTTAATTAGTTCTAATTTATTAGGTGTTTATCTAAGAAGTTCGTACTTTTTATTATTATATATGGTTTCATTAGCTTATTTTAGTAAAGAACCCTCAATTTCAGGTTAAAATGTTATTTTAATTCTAAATTGCTTTAAAATGATGTGTTATTATGGTAAATGAGGAGAATCCTAAAATAAAACCTCAAAAAAAAGATTATTATTTCGCCCTAATTATGTCAAAATGTCTTTAATATGTACGAAATTTCGCATCATTGTTATGCTGTTTCAGTCCAAATGTAATTATTCCTGAGTTATTTGATGTAGTTAACATTAAAATCTTTATTTTAAATATAAAATATACTAATTTCATAATGATAAATATTTGATTGTCACCTTTTGGTTTAAAAAATAGCCATAAGGGAAGATTAAATTATATTAAATATGTGAATATTTGAGTATATTTTCGCTAATTTTTCTTGTTCATTATATATAATTTATGTCACCATTTGCGTATTTAGAATATTATATCCGATATTTGATGAAAAAATTGCTTATTTTTTGAACATAGGCTTAATTTTGTCCATGTCTTTAATATATAACTAATTTTCGCTTCAATGTTATGCTGTTTCACTCCAAATGTTCTTATTCTTGTATTATTTGATGTAGTTAACATTAAAATCTTTGTGTTAAGTTTAAAATGTACTCCTTTCATAGGGATAAATAT
Source organism: Armadillidium nasatum (assembly GCA_009176605.1). Classification (NCBI taxonomy): domain Eukaryota; kingdom Metazoa; phylum Arthropoda; class Malacostraca; order Isopoda; family Armadillidiidae; genus Armadillidium; species Armadillidium nasatum. Next base: position 13,068 of record SEYY01018381.1, read on the forward strand.
TTGATTACCTTATGGTTTATAAAATAGCCATAACTGAAGCCTAAATTAGTCTAAAAACTTAAATATTTTAGCACATTTTCGATAATTTTCTTGTTCATTGTATATAATTTATGTCACCATATGCCTATTTAGCATATTATATAAGATGTTTGATGAAAATTTTTTTTACTTCATTGAATATGCGTATGAAGCTATTTATATGTTCTTGTAGACATGATTAAGTAACGAATTTGGTTGTTAATTACCTTACTATTTTAGTTTATAAGTGTTTTCTTTTGTATTTTATTATATTAATAAAAACTTTATAATAAAAAAGTACTTTAAATGCAGAATATATGGTAAATTTTCTTCCGTTAAATTAAAAATTTTATCATTTCGATTTTATTTACGCTCGTATTCAATGCATCTCATTTGTTTGATATGTTTATTTTCATGAAATTTGCTACTTAAATACAGATTATCTTTTGTTAAAATTTCTTTAATTAGCTAAATATACGATAAAAATGCACACGGTGTTAGGAAAAATATAAAAATAACTCTATTCTTGCTTAATACATAATATTTGCAGCATATTTATATGGTTTGAAATGATTTCTTAGCTGAAGGAATGTTAAATAGTAATAATTAACTAGGTGTATCTAAGAAAATATCGGATTTTAATGATTACACATGGTTTGATTAGTTTATTTTAGTAAAGAACCATCATTCTTAGGTTAAAATGATTTATTTTGCTTAGAAAATGATGGGATATTATTGCAAATGAGGAGAATCCTAATATAAAACCTCAAAAAAAGATTATTATTTCGCCCTAATTATGTCAATATGTCTTTAATTTGTACGAAATTTCGCATCATTGTTATTGTTTCAGTTCAAATGTAATTATTCTTGAGTTATTTGATGTAGGTAACATTAAAATCTTTATGTTAAATATAAAATGTACTCCTTTCATAATGATAAATATTTGATTGTCACCTTTTGGTTTATAAAATAGCCATAAGGGAAGCCTAAATTATAATAAATATGTGAATATTTGAGTATATTTTCGCTAATTTTTCTTGTTCATTGTATATAATTTGTGTCACCATTTGCGTATTTGGCAAATTATATCCGATGTTTGATGAAAAAATTGCTTATTTCTTGAAGAGATGATGCTTTTAAAGGTAATTTGCCTAATTTTGCCTCATTGAATATGCGTATGAAGCTATTTATATATGCTTGTAGACGTGATTATGTAACGAATGTTGCTGTTAATTACATTACTCTTTCAGTTTCCAATTTTTTCTTTAGTATTTTAATATATTAGTAAGAAAATAAAAAAGAAGTACTTTAAAAGCAAAATATATGGTAAATTATCTTCCGATAAATTAAAAATTTTATCATTTCAACTTTATTTTTGCTCGAAATCAATGTATCTCTTTATTAGTCATGGTAAATTTCATGAATTTTTCTATAAAAATACAGAAAACCTTCTGTTAAAATTTCTTAAAATAATTAAATTTATGATAAAAATGACTATGCCGTAAGAAAAAACATGAAAATAACTGTTTTCTTGCTTAATATGAAATATTTGCAACATATTTCAATGGTTTGAAATGATTTCTTAGCTGAGGGTATGTTAATTAGTCCTAATTAATATCCGATTAATGTCGAATTTTTCATGATTACATATGGTTTGATTAGTTTAATTTAGTAAAGAACCCTAATTCTTAGGTTAAAATGAGTTATTTTACTCTTGAAAATGATGGAAAATGATGGGCTATCATGGTAAATGAGGAGGATCCTATGAATAAAACCTCAAAAAAAAGATCCTTATTTCGGCTTAATTATGTCCATATGTCTTTAATATGTACGAATTATCGAATCATTGTTATGCTGTTTCAGTCCAACTGTGCTTATTCTTGTATTATTTGATGTAGTTAACATTAAAATCTTTATGTTAAGTATAAAATGTATTCCAATGATAAGGAGTAAATATTTGATTGTTACATTTTGGTTTATAAAATTGCCGTAAAAGAAGAGTAAATTATTATAAATATGTGAATATTTCAGTATATTTTCGCTAATTTTTCTTGTTCATTGTAGTTAATTTATGCCACCATATGCGTATTTAGCATATTATATCCGATATTTGATGAAAAATTTCTAATATTTTCCAAGAGATGGTGCTTTTAAAGATAATTTGTCTATTTTTGCTTCATTGAATATGAGTATAAAGCTATTTGTATATTCTTGTGGATTTGATTATTTAACGAATGTGGCTCTAAATTACCTTACTCTTTTAGTTTATGTGTTTTCTTTTGTATTTTAATATATTAATATGGAATTAATAATAAAAAAGTACTTTAATTGCAGAATATATGGTTAATTATCTTCCGTTAAATTAAAAATTTTATCATTTCGATTTTATTTATGCTCGTATTCAGTGCATCACTTTGTTTGATATGTTTATTTTCATGAAATTTGCTACTTAAATACAGATTATCTTTTGTTAAAATTTCTTTAATTAGTTCAAAATACGATAAAAATGCACACAGTGTTGGGAAAAATATGAAAATAACTGTATTCTTGCTTAATACGTAATAAATGCAACATATTTATGTGGTTTGAAATAATTTCTTAGCTGAAGGAATGTTAAATTGTAATAATTTACTAGGTGTTTATCTAAGAAAATATTGTATTTTTTATGATTCCCTATAATTTGATTAGTTTATTTTAGTAAAGAACCATCATTCTTAGGTTAAAATGATTTATTTTACTTTGAAATTGATGGGTAATTATTGTAAATGAGGAGAATCCAAATATAAAACCTCTAAAAAAAGATTATTATTTCGCCCTAATTATGTCAAAATGTCTTTAATATGTACGAAATTTCGCCTCATTGTTATGCTGTTTCAGTCCAAATGTAATTATTCTTGAGATATTTGATGTAGTTTACATTAAAATCTTTATGTTAAATATAAAATGTCCTCTTTTCATAATGATAAATATTTGATTGTCAACTTTTGGTTATAAAATAGCCATAAACAAAGCCTAAATTATAATAAATATGTGAATATTTTAGTATATTTTCGCTAATTTTTCTTGTTCATTTTATATAATTTGTGTCACCATTTGCGTATTTAGCATATTATATCCGATTTTTGATGAAAAAATTGCTTATTTTTTGAAGAGATGATGCTTTTAAAGGTAATTTGCCTTAATTTTGTCTCATTGAATATGCGTATGAAGCTATTTAAATATGCTTGTAGACATGATTATGTAACGAATGTTGGCTGTTAATTACATTACTCTTTTAGTTTACAAGTGTTTTCTTTAGTATTTTAATATATTAGTAAGAACTTAATAATAAAAAAGTACTTTAAAAGCAAATATATGGTAAATTATCTTCCGATAAATTAAAAATTTTATCATTTTGACTTTATTTTTGCTCGAAATCAATGTATCTCTATATTAGTCATGGTTAATTTCATGAATTTTTCTATTAAAATACAGATAACCTGTTAAAATTTCTTAAAATAATTAAATTTACGATATAAAATGACTATGCCGTAAGAAAAAACATGAAAATAACTGTTTTCTTGCTTAATATGAAATATTTGCAACATATTTCAATGGTTTGAAATGATTTCTTAGCTGAGGGTATGTTAATTAGTCCTAATTAATATCCGATTAATGTCGAATTTTTCATGATTACATATGGTTTGATTAGTTTAATTTAGTAAAGAACCCTCATTCTTAGGTTAAAATGAGTTTTTTACTTGGAAAATGCTGGAAAATGATGGGCTATTATGGTAAATGAGGAGGATGCTAAGGATAAAACCTCAAAAAAAAAGATTATTATTTCGGCTTAATTTTGTCTATTTCTTTAATATATACGAATTTTCGCTTCAATGTTATGCTGTTTCCGTCCAAATATTCTTATTCTTGTATGATTTGATGTAGTTAACATTAAAATCTTTGTGTTAAGTTTAAAATGTACTCCTTACATAAGGATAAATATTTGATTGTTACCTTTTGGTTTATAAAATAGCCATAAGGGAAGCCTAAATTAGCATAAAAAATTAAATATTTTACCACATTTTCGATAATTTTTCTTGTTCATTGTGGATAATTTTTGTCACGATATGCGTATTTAGCATATTATATAAGATGTTTGATGAAAAAATTTTTACTTCATTGAATATGCGTATTTCTATATGCTTGTAGACATGATTATGTAACGAATGAGGTTAATTATTACCTTACTCTTTTAGTTTACAAGTGTTTTCTTTTGTATTTTAATATAATAGTAAGGACTTAAAAATAAAAAAGTACTTCAAAAGCAGAATATAAGGTAAATTATCTTCCGTTAAATTAATTATTTTATCATTCCGACTTTATTTATGCTCGTATTCAATGTATCTATTTGTTTGTTATGTTTATTTTCATGGATTTTGATATTATAAATTCAGATTATCTTCTGTTAAAATTGCCTAAAATAGTTAAATTTACAATGAAAATTCATATATCGTTTGAAAAAAATATAAAAATAACTGTTTTCATGCTTAATATGAAATATTTTGATTAAATTTGAATGGTTTGAAATGATTTTTTTGCTGAGGGTATGTTAATTAGTTCTAATTTATTAGGTGTTTATTTAGTAAAATGTCGGATTTTGTATTATTATATATTGTTTCATTAGTTTATTTTAATAAAGAACTCTCATTTTCAGTTTAAAATTTTTTTTTAATTCTAAAATGCTGGAAAATAATGTATTATTATGGTAAATGAGGAAGATGAGAAGGATAAAACCTCAAAAAAATGATCATTATTTCGGCTTAATTATGTCCATATGTCTTTAATATGTACGAATTTTCGCATCATTGTTATGCTGTTTCAGTCCAACTGTGCTTATTCTTGTATTATTTGATGTAGTTAACATTAAAATCTTTATAGTAAGTATAAAATGTACTCCTATCATAAGGGTAAATATTTGATTGTTACATTTTGGTTTATAAAATAGCCATAAGGGAACAGTAAAATTAGCCTAAAAATGTGCATATTTGAGTATATTTTCGCTAATTTTTCATGTTCATTGTAGATATTTTATGCCACCATTTGCGTTTTTAGCGTATTTTATCCAATATTTGATTAAAAATTTCTAATATTTTTGAAAAGATGGTGCTTTTAAAGGTAACTTGCCTATTTTTGCTTCATTGAATATGAGTATAAAGCTATTTGTATATTCTTGTGGAATTGATTATTTAACGAATGTGGCTCTTAATTACCTTACTCTTTTAGTTTATAAGTGTTTTCTTTTGTGTTTTAATATATTAATAAGGACTTAATAGTAAAAAAGTACTTTAAATGCAGAATATATGGTAAATTATCTTCCGTTAAATTAAAAATTTTATCATTTCGATTTTATTTATGCGTTTTGATATGTTCATTTTTATGAAATTTGCTACTTAAATACAGATAATCTTTTGCTAAAATTTCTTTAATTAGCTAAATATAAGATAAAAATGCACACGGTGTTAGGAAAAATATGAAAATAACTGTATTCTTGCTTAATACATAATTTATGCAGCATATTTATATGGTTTGAAATGATTTCTTAGCTGAAGGAATGTTAAATTGTAATAATTTACTAGGTGTTTATCTAAGAAAATATCTGATTTTTTATGATTACATATGGTTTGATTAGTTTATTTTAGTTAGTTTATTTTTAACCATCATTCTTAGGTTAAAATGATTTATTTTGCTTAGAAAATGATGGGATATTATTGCAAATGAGGAGAATCCTAATATAAAACCTCAAAAAAAGATTATTATTTCGCCCTAATTATGTCAGTATGTCATTAATTTGTACGAAATTTCGCATCATTGTTATTGTTTCAGTTCAAATGTAATTATTCTTGAGTTATTTGATGTAGGTAACATTAAAATCTTTAGGTTAAATATAAAATGTACTCCTTTCATAATGATAAATATTTGATTGTCACCTTTTGGTTTATAAAATAGCCATAAGGGAAGCCTAAATTATAATAAATATGTGAATATTTGAGTATATTTTCGCTAATTTTTCTTGTTCATTGTATATAATTTGTGTCCTTATTTGCGTATTTGGCAAATTTTATCCGATGTTTGATGAAAAAATTGCTTATTTCTTGAAGAGGTGATGCTTTTAAAGGTAATTTGCCTAATTTTGTCTCATTGAATATGCGTATGAAGCTATTTATATATGCTTGTAGACGTGATTATGTAACGAATGTTGCTGTTAATTACATTACTCTTTCAGTTTCCAATTTTTTCTTTAGTATTTTAATATATTAGTAAGAAAATAAAAAAGAAGTACTTTAAAAGCAAAATATAGGGTAAATTATCTTCCGATAAATTAAAAATTTTAACATTTCAACTTTATTTTTGCTCGAAATCAATATATCTCTTTATTAGTCATGGTAAATTTCATGAATTTTTCTATAAAAATACAGAAAACCTTCTGTTAAAATTTCTTAAAATAATTAAATTTATGATAAAAATGACTATGCCGTAAGAAAAAACATGAAAATAACTGTTTTCTTGCTTAATATGAAA
>SEYY01018382.1:5000-7500 GCA_009176605.1 Armadillidium nasatum
TTCTCCTAATAGAACAGATTTTTCTACCTTTTTTGAATACCTAACTACTTCTCACGAGACTGTTACATCTTCACATCCAAATACTGAGGTCCTCTATTTAGGGGATTTCAATGTACACAACACTGAATGGTTGGGTTCCTCTCATACTGATCCAGGAGGGGAGGAGGCCGAATCATTCAGCATTCTCAACGATCTGGAGCAACTGATTAAAGAACCAACACACATTCCGGATCGTCCTAACCAATTCTTAAACACTCTTGACTTATGTTTCACTACTAGTCCTTCTCTCTATAAATACGCTGTCTTCGCACCTATTGGTAAATCTGACCACAACCTAATTACTCTTAATTTTCAAGCTTTCTCTCCAACTGCTCCACCCTGCCCTAAGCGTATCTTCTGGCACTTTGATCGGGCTGACTTAGGGGGCTTTGCGTTGCTTCTACGCTAACTATTCCTTGGATGGACTGCTTTGTCTCTGAAGACGCTTCAGGTCTCTGCTGATAAGGTGGGGGCTGTAATCGTTGATGGGATGAGCAGGTTCATTCCTTCTTCAACTAAATCTTTCTCTCCTCAAAATCCATGGTTTGATGGCTGTGCTGATCTTCTAAACTCTCCTACTGATAAATCTTTCTGGCCTCTTGCCAAAAAATCTCTAACAACTTCTGTAAATCTTCCTTTCCTCCTCTTATTCGCTCTGATGGTTCTGTTGCTAACACTCCAACTGAAAAGGCTAATCTCTTCGGCCTCCTATTCTCCTCTAATTCAACCCTGGACGACTCCGGCAATCCTCCTCCTACTTCTTCTCCTCTCAGAGGTCCCATGCCTTTACCTGTGATTACATTTGATCAGGTGCATGGGCTTCTGAAATCTATGAACGTTAGGAAGGCAAGCGGCCCGGATGGCATTCCTCCCCGAGTTTTAAGGGAGTGTGCCTCTGAGCTGGCTCCGTCCCTCGTTCAACTTTTCTCTCTATGCCTCAATACTAGTACTTTCCCTCAGTGTTGGAAGCGCGCATTAGTCCAACCTATTCCGAAAAAAAAGGTAGCCGCTCTGATCCTTCTAACTATCGCCCTATAGCTCTCACTTGTATTCTGTCTAAGATCTTTGAAACCCTTCTTAACTCTCACTTCTTGGATCATCTGGAATCTCATTCCTTTCTTTCTGATCATCAGTATGGCTTTCGACGTTCGAGGTCTACTGGTGATATACTTTCCTATCTTACAGATCTATGGTCTTCTGCCCTTAGGTACCATGGGGAGACTTGTGTGGTGGCGCTTGACATATCTAAGGCCTTTGACCTGGTATGGCATGCGTCACTGCTTTCCAAGCTCCCCTCCTTTGGGTTTCCTCCTTCTCTTTGCTTACTTATGTCTAGTTTTCTTTCTAATCGTTCCATTTCGGCTGTTGTTGATGGAGCGACTTCTTCTTCCTTTCCTGTCAATAGTGGTGTTCCTCAGGGTTCTGTCTTATCTCCTACTCTATTCTTACTTTTCATTAATGATCTTCTCAGCTGTTCATCTAACCCTATCCATTCATATGCCGATGACTCAACCCTCCATTCTTCTACTCATTTCAAATCTGCTCCTTCTTTTGCATCTAGAGTTGCCTTCTCGTCTTCATCTTTCCGATTCCATTCTTGCAGATCTGGATAGAATTTCCCAGTGGGGTCGTCTCAACCTTGTGAAATTCAACTCTTTAAAAACTCAACTTCTAGAAATCTCCCTCTCAAAGACACCTCCTAACTTTTCCTATTTCTTTCGATGGTTCTCCCATCTCTCCTGTTGACAATATAAACATCCTTGGCCTTCACATAAACAAAAAAATGTCTTGGAAACCTCATATCACAATGGTTGCTAGGGCGGCCTCAAAGAAGCTGGGAGTTCTGTTTAGACTGCGAGAATTTTTTTCTTCCTCGCAGTTACTCCAATTATACAAGGGTCTCATCCGCCCTTGTATGGAGTACTGCTCTCATATCTGGGGTGGCTCAGGTTTCACCCGTCTTTTGGATAGGGTTGAGTCAAAGGCTAAAAGACTTATAAACTGTTCCGCTCTTTCTAATTCTCTTGACTCTTTATCTTTGCGACGTGATGTTGGTGCCTTGTCTCTTTTCTATAGGTACTACAGTGGCAAATGCTCGAGGGAACTATCCACCCGTATACCTCCACCTTTACGGCGTCCTCGCAGCACAAGGGGTGCAATGTCCGTCATCAATTTTGCGTGGACATAGGCAACTCCAGGCTTGTTTCTCATTCAGAAAATACTTCTCAGACACTCACAACTTTACAAAAAACATCTTCACATATGTCATACAAGATATCTCCCCATACTTCTCATTTAAAACCTAATTATTCATCTAAAAGTTATTATATTCCTGACTATTCTTCTTTAGATTCTTCTTCTCCATCACCATTAATGCAAGACAGTCCCTTCTTACAAACCCTATCAAATGTACAAAGGTCTATAAAATACTTCCCCTCTCAAACTAAGAAGTCACACTAAA
>SEYY01018382.1:12500-16483 GCA_009176605.1 Armadillidium nasatum
ACACACACACACACGCATATTATATATATATATATATATATATATATATATATATATATATATATATATATATATATATATATATATATATATATATATATATATATATATATATATATATATATATATATATATATATATATATATATATATATATATAAGAAGTAGCGCTCCCGAGGCGATGAGATTACCTCCTTTAGGTATATGTGATGTTAAACGTACTTCCCATCTCATCCTGGTGCCCAATGGTACGCACCGTTTGAACACTCATCTCAACCTTCTTCACGGCATAGGCTCTCCTTTTCCACACAATGAACACTATTACAGACAACGCATCCTTCCTATATATATATTAAAAAAAACAAATATGACACCATCAACAACTGCCTAGTAGAATAATAGAGGGGAGGAATCCAAAGATATCCCCTCATCCACCCCTTCTCCATCACTACTTGGGGTTTCGTAGCCTACGATGATAGGGTTGGTGCCACCATGAATTTGCAGCCGGCTGTTCCTGATACACGGTCTGTTTTTTCATTATTTTTTGCGATATTTGCTGTTTTCAATCCAATTTCCACTTTGTTAAACACCACCTCTCTTCTTCTATACCTCACCTCTTATTCTTGACAGAATCACAGGTGTTTAAGAGTTCTGATAACAAACCCTTTTCTGTTTCCTCCTGTTGTCTCTATCCTCAATTTCAGCCACAGGCGGTTGTGGTGCATCCGTGCCCAACGATGTTATTTGTTCTCATGTTTCTAATTTGGAGTCTCCCGAATTTTTCACATTGTGGCTTAGGCTCTCTTGTCATCCTACGACTAGATTCATTTGTTCTGTTTATTTGTCTCCTAATTCAATTGACTATCCTAAATTCTTTCGACTTTTTAAACTCTAAAATACAGCACATTCTCTCTTCTCCTTTCTCTGAAATCATCATATTAGCTGATTTCATTATTCACCACCGCCAATGGCTTTCTTCTAATTCTCATGATACAGCTGCTGGTGAATGTGTATTCCATTTCGCTATCCAAAACGACCTTGAGCATTTAGTTCAGCTCCCTACTCGTATCCCTGATGGTCTTGAAAATGAACCCAACATTCTAGACCTTTTTCTAAATTCTAATCATTCTCCTTATACTGTTTAAACTCTTTCCTCATCTGGATTCATCCGATCACCTTCTTATCTCTGTATTCTCTTATATCTCTTCAAGTCTTCCATAGGAACGAACCCCTTCTATTTAAAGGAAACGTTTGTGGCATTTCGGTGCCCCTAACTGGTCTGACTTACGGTTGTACTTCTTTGATTTCCCGTGGAATGATTATTGCCTCCTTGGGAGGGATACCTTGGGGTGTGGAGGCGTACATTCCATATTCTTTCCCTTCTACTAAACGCAAAATTCCTTGGTTTAACTATGCTTGTTTTCATGCTATTCGCAGCAGGTTTGCTGCCTTCAGATAGCATTGTCGTCTTTAAACTCCAGAAACTCACGCAACGTATATTTCATCTCGGAATAGTGCAAAATTTATCCTTCGAAACGGCAGAAACTCTTTTCTCCGTAGAAAATGCAATAATCTTTCTAGTTCTTCTTCTTCACGCTCTTTCTGAAATTTTGTAAAAAAGGTTAACTCTAACTTTACTTCTTCCTCTTTTCCTCCTATAGTAAAGATGTCTTTTCTACTCTCTCTGAGCTTAATACTAAGAAAATTTACGGTCCTGATGGTATTCTTTCTGTGGTTCTCAAAACTTGTGCATCTGAGCTTGCACCCTTCCTTGGTAAACTATTTCGTCTGTCTTTCTGCTTCAGTCTTCCCTTCTTGCTGAAAACATACGCTCTTTCAGCTTGTACCGAAGAAGGGGGATTCCTCTCAAAGTTGCAACTACCGTCTCATTTCTCTGAATACCGTTCTCTTTAAAGGTTTCAAATCTATCCTTAGCAGAAAGATTTGGAAACATCTCAATTCTTCAAATCTTATCTCTAATCGCCAGTACGGCTTTCGTAAGAAACGCTTTACTTGTGATCTTTCCCTTCTCTCTGACACTTGGTTCTCCGCTTTTGACATTTAAGTAAATCTTTTGCTGTGACACTTGACATATCAAAAGCTCTCGATAGAGTCTGGTACAAAGCTTTGATTTCTGAACTTCCTTCTTTCGGTATCTATCCTTCTCTCCGTAACCTTCTTTCTAATTTCCTTTCCGGTCTTTCTATAGCAGCTGTTGCAGACAGCTAATGTCCTTCCTTTAAATCTATTAATAGTCGTGTTCCTCAGGGTTCTGCCCTATCCCCAATAGTTTTTCTACTTTCATTAATGACTTCTCTTGATTACTTCTTCTCCTATCCACTCCTATGTTGATGACTCCACCCTTCATTATTCCTTTCAGTTTGATAAACGCCCTTCCCGACAGTAGTTAATAGATTCAAGGATGGTAACTTTGGAGCAACTAACCTCTGATCTTTCTCGTATTTGAAATTAAGGCAGAGAAAACATGGTGCTTTTCAATCCCTTAAAAACTCTGTTTCACCATCTCTCTGCTCGACACAATCTTCCACACAACTACGATATCGTCTTCTAAAACACAACTCAAATCTTCATCTGTTCTTAATATTTTCTTTTTTTTTCTTTTTCTCGTAATCTTTCTTCGAAAGGTCATATTACTTCTCTTTCTAAGTAAGCTTTTTAGCGGTTGGGCGTTCTGAGACTCCTTCAGAATTTTTCCACTCCACCCCAGTTGTTTGATTCCTATAGTATTCTTGTTCACCACTGTATGGAGTACGCCTCACATATCTGGGGTGGTTCCACTCATACAGCTCTCCTTGAAAAGGTGGAGTCTAGGGCTTTTCATCTCATCAACTCTCCAGCTCTCTCTAACTCTCTCCAATCTCTTCTGCCAGGTGAATTGTTGCGTCACTTTCTCTATGCGATCGCTATTATAACGGACACTACTCTTCTGAACTCTCTCGTTGCATTCATCTTCCATTGAAGAATTCGTGAGACACACCTCTCTATACACTTCCATCCTTTCTCTGTCCAATTCTAAGACCTCAGACTTAATTGTTATGCCCAATCATACATATACTCTACTGGTAAAATCTGGAAAATACTCCCTTTATTTGTTTTCCTAATTTCCTTTGACTTGAGCACTTTCAAACACCGTGTATCTTGACATGTTGTCCTCCAGCGACTAGGATAGATTTTTCCAACTTCTGTGGAAATTGGTACATTTTATGGGGTTCAACCCATCGAAATTGGACTCCAGTCTAGGGGAAAGGTCCCCTGGGGCCCAGTGAACACCCCAAAATAGGTGTCAGGAAGTTACCTGAGCTTTCATGTTTGCTAAGTCCTCTTCATAATCCTTTTTTTGAGGATCAATTCGGCAGTTTTTTTTTTTTTTTTTTTGGAATCAGGCTTAAGGGGCTCGTGCGGGTTCGTGAGCCTTTAAAAAAAGGTCAGGAAGGTCTCTGAGATTTCAACTTCGTGCGCAATTGTAGAAAAGACAGTTAGCCTTACCTGCCGATTCCTTTGCCTGGGATGGTGCGCCATATACTACTATATATATATATATATATATATATATATATATATATATATATATATATATATATATATATATATATATATATATATATATATATATATATATATATATATATATATATATATATATATATATATATATATATATATCATTACCTAAATTCGTCACTTGGATAGTTTGGTGAAATTCAGTGAAAAGAAAATAAATTAGTATCCAACATGACATAAAAATAAAAACTGTGGAAAATTTTATCATTACTGAAATTACCTGCAAAATTATATATATATATATATATATATATATATATATATATATATATATATATATATATATATATATATATATATATATATATATATATATATAGGGGAGGACGTAGCGCCCTCCGAAGCGATGAAAATACCCACCATTGGGCTTAACCGCAGAGTGATAGAGTGGGCTAGACCAT
>SEYY01018383.1:10000-12500 GCA_009176605.1 Armadillidium nasatum
TAAAAATGCATTTTTACCGTTTCTTTTTCTTCTTCTTCTTCTTCTTCTTCTTCTAATTCTTCTTCTTCTTCTTTTTCTTTTTGTTTTTGTTTTTCTTTATTTCTTCTTCTTCTTCTACTACTAAAAGATTTTATTTAGTATTAAATCTAAGGGAAAAATATTTCCAATTTGAAATGAAGAGACACTGAGAGAAGTCTGATCTATTATTATTATTATTATTATTATTATTATTATTATTATTATTATTATTATTATTATTATTATTATATATTATTATTATTATTACTGTTGCTATTATTTCGATCATTATCATATTTGTGAATATCTTCTTCCTCTTCTTTTTCTCATTATTATTATTATTATTATCATTATTATTATTATTATTATTATTATTATTATTATTATTATTATTATTATTATTATTATTATTATTATTATTATTATTATCATTATTGTTATTATTATTATTATTATTATTATTATTATTTTTATTATTACAATTAGTATTGTTATTATTATTTTCACTTATTAATTATATAAGATATTTGTATTTTAATTAGCATTATCTTTATCACACATTTTGTTATTTGCACCATTTTAGTATTTACTTTTTAATAATAAAAATAATAAAAAATTATTTAACTACTAAACTTTGGGGCTCAATGGAAATTAATATGTATCCCCTTAGAAGCCCCTTTTCACAGAACTGTACAGTCACTTCAATACTATTATTATTAGTATAGTTAGTAGTATAGGACCTACTAAATATTGTAAATTATAATGTACGTTCAATGCTAAAGAATTTTGAATTTGAATTTGTATTATTATTGTGCAATTATTATTATTATTATTATTATTATTATTATTATTATTATTATTATTATTATTATTATTATTATTATTATTATTATTATTATTATTATTATTATTATTATTATTATTATTATTATTATTTCAGTGTTTGTTAGTCAAAGAGTTTTTTCCCTGTCATCTCCTAATAATTTAAATTCAACGTGGTAAGTTTTGTCAACTAATTTTTATCTTGTATTTATTATTATCAGATATTCACAGAATTTTTAATTCATCATCGTGAAAGGATTAAATTATTAATAAATATTTTGAAATAATATTCGTAAATTATGATATTTAATAAAATTAAATGATATTTATTCGTAGGAGCCACGAAATATTTAATTCAAGCTCTTCAAAACTCAGCGATTTTGGCTTCGGATTCGGCTTTGGATTCGGATCGGATGTTAGCAATCCTTCGGATGAAACGAAAGTAGGGATACGTAAAAAGGAAAATACGTTCCATGGTCAAAATCCTCATCGTAGAAAAATAAAAGAAAATAAACACAGGAAAAATAAAAGAAGAAGAAAGGATGGAAAAAGTAAGAAAAACAGGTTGAGTTCACATTTTCATTCAGAAGATTCCATAGGAAACAAAACAACCCATAAAACCGCCCACAAAACAACCCATAAAAGAGATGATAATCTTAAAAATCGCTCCAGGAGAAAATTTATTAGAAGGAAACTCAGAAAAGGTTCAAATTCTACGAAACGTGGGAATGAAAATCCGTTTTTAACGACAACTTTATTAAGAGGTAAAAGACTAAGTCATACTCCTCGTCGCTTTCGTTTAAATGGCGGACGTGGCCAAGGTCATAGCATTACAAGGTCATTGTTGGGTACCTCTCCCGATTGGGTTCGAAATCTACATTACCATCATGAACAATTGGCTTCATCGATGAGGAAAAGGATTCAGAATCAGCTGGATAGAACGAGGCAACATTGGCTTACCTCAATTAATCCTCATTCAGTCCTTTATAATAGCATTCCAACTTTTCCAGATATAACTGATAATTTAATACCATCACTCCCATCTTTCTATTCTTCGTTCATTCCTTCTTCCAGAAGGAAGAAAAACAACTATCCTACAAAGATTCCTAAAGATGGCAAAGAAATACACTTTGTGGAGTCTAAACCAAATAATTATGTTCCACGAATGTGGACAAACGAAATTACAACTTCACCCTCTGTATTTAACGATTCGTATACTGCTAAAAGAGATCAGAAACAGTTCAAAGTAACTAGAACACTTTTTTCACCAACTTCAACAACGACTGAAAAAAGTGTTTTTCAGAAATTTAACCCGGAAGAGGATAATTCAGTTTGGCATAACCCTAAGAAAGGATTTAGTACTCCCAAACCTACAAATTACGACCCTAAAAACGTTAATGACAACAAAATTCCACCTCTCACGGAAAGACCTTTTAAACCTTCCAATGAGATCCCAGAAGAAAAAATTAACAAAAATTGGGGAACAAAGTTTATTCCTTACGGTAACGACGTAACCAAAGGTAAAAACAATGGTCTGTCTGGGAAAGGAAAAGGAAAGGAACAAGATTGGGAGTGGGTACCGTTACACAAAGAGGATAACGATGTCAATTATGATCCTACAGTAATTGAAGAAGAGGAAGAGGAAGAAGAAGGAAAAGAT
>SEYY01018383.1:17500-22500 GCA_009176605.1 Armadillidium nasatum
TTTTTGATACATTTTTCTGCACTTCGCGTTTATATTAATTTATTTAAAAGTTTCTGCTAAATTTGGTGAAAAATTAAATTTAGTCTTTGAAAACTATTTATTTATTTACTTATTCATTATTTATTTATTTTTACTTTGCTTTTTTATATTACTAGAATTTATTTCTTTTTTACAATATTTATAAGTATACGGTTTTTTTTTTTGGTGGCACCTATTTTTGTTTAAAGTTTCTGACATTTCTGTTGCATTTGTCATTTTCTGATCAATTTTAATGTTTAATAAAAAATTTTTTAAAAAAAATTAATTGCATCAAATTAACACTTACACTCTATCTCATCTTCCATAACATTTTTTTTACTGGACGTTCATCAACCTTGAGAATTTTCCCTTTCTTCCATGATAATTTCAGTCACCAACCAGACTTCTGTTACCCTCCGCATCCAATAAATGTTTTCATTTTGCAAACGTCAATTAAAACGCTTTTATCTTCTTCTTCTTCTTCTTCTTCTTCTTCTTCTTCTTCTTCTTCTTCTTCTTCTTCTTCTTCTTCTTCTTCTTCTTCTTTTCTTCTTTTTCTTTTTTCTTCTTCTTCTTCTTCTTCTTCTTCTTCTTCTTCTTCTTCTTCTTCTTCTTCTTCTTCTTCTTCTTCTTCTTCTTCTTCTTCTTCTTCTTCTTCTTCTTCTTCTTCTTCTTCTTCTTCTTCTTCTTCTTCTTCTTCTTCTTCTTCTTCTTCTTCTTCTTCTTCTTCTTCTTCTTCTTCTTCTTCTTCTTCTTCTTCTTTCTCTTCTTCTTCTTCTTCTTCTTCTTCTTCTTCTTCTTCTTCTTCTTCTTCTTCTTCTTCTTCTTCTTCTTCTTCTTCTTCTTCTTCTTCTTCTTCTTCTTCTTCTTCTGAGATTTTAAGTTTTAATTTTAATGTTTAAAAAAAAGCTGAATATTCGTTTTCATACCTATACTTTTGAGCAGAAAATTAACTTCATTCTTCTTTTTTTCAAAGGTACTTCGGTAAAAAAAAAAAAAAAAAAAAAAAAAAATGGAAATGTGGACTCTACATCCACAAAAACGTCAGAAGAACTAAAGATAATGGGTACTAAGTAGCCAAAAATGAATGAAGAGATGAAACCCACCAAAGCCACTTCCTTTACTGCCAACAAAACAACACCTCATTACAGTTCCTGCGACACTGCCATGAATAATTAGTTCGCTGTAACGAAATCTCAACATGTGAACAAAAAATTTTCCCGCCAATTTTGTAAAATAAAAATTTCCTTTCTTTTTTTTTTTTTTTTTTTTTTTTAGATCTTAGCAAAAAAAAAGGTAAATTGAAAAGTAAAAATAGAAGTAGAAATGTGTTGTGTAAGTCATATATATATATATATATATATATATATATATATATATATATATATATATATATATATATATATATATATATATATATATATATATATATATATATATATATATATATATATATATATATATATATATATATATATATATATATATATATATATATTAGTACAATTGGGAATGTAAAATTGAACATTGATAATGAAAGAAGTAAATTTTTAAATATTAAATAAATAAATAAATCAATTTTATATATATATAATAAGCAACTAGTGTCAAACACTTAAAATAATAAGTTTTTTTTAAATTAATGTATTTATTTATCTTTACGTTTTCTCAATCTTGAGGTTTATTCATTATGACGTCATGAAAAACATGCAAAATTTGGTTCTTTTTCTTCTTCTGATAAAGTTGAATTGTTTAGGTCTCATATATATATATATATATATATATATATATATATATATATATATATATATATATATATATATATATATATATATATATATATATATATATATATATATATATATATATATATATATATATATATATATATATATATATATATATATATATATATATATATATATATATATATATATATATATATATATATATATATATATATATATATATATATATATATATATATATATATATATATATATATATATATATAAACTTTAATGACATTAAATTTAAAATTGACTGTAAATTTTCTCTTAATTTAATATTTTAATTATTTTGGTAATAGTTTTTTTAATGTCAAGTTTATATGATTTGTATACGCTACTGAAAGAAAACATTAAAAATTTGTAAGAAAAATATTTTTATTGAATTACCAAATTCATTAATAATTGGAGGAATGAAATATATCTGTTTTAATTTTAAAAATTTTCCCTTAACGATTATCAATTTCTCTATCTATCTATCTATCTAACTCTCTATCTATCTATCTATCTATCTATCTATCTATCTATCTATCTATCTCTCTCTCATTATTTTTTCCTTTACTTCCATTTTCTCCTTTGAAACTTGTAGATTATCCTTTCCCACAGAAATTCCATAGTCTAAGACGTGAATTTAAAACTATAAATGGAGATAATTTTCACTTAGTATACAACAACTTAGTTTATCTTGAGATGGTAAAATAATTAAAACACATAACACAAATCACTCTCAATTGTTAACACACCAGCCTCATCAATGTAGCACGCTTTTTCCTAAGTCAGGATGCTTGAGGCTATTTATAAATAATTCCATTACTTATTTTGTAAATGTATAAAGTTTTTATGTTATTTGTTTTTTCAAATCCCGTTACAAAAATTTTTAATTTATATCCACTTTTAACAGGAGAGATTTCAGCTGTTGATATTAGGTTGGATATAATTAACCATTTTAAAATCCTATTCTGTTAATGAACCTCAAATCTATCCACTGCCCTCAATTTAAATATACTTTTTGTTTTTCTTTTGCACCATCAACTTCAGATGGATTTCCATTTAAAGACCTACATCTGCATCCCCTGACCAAGCACCAAAAATATTCTCAATCTCTCCATCAATGTAACAGGGGCTGCAGACCCTCAATGCTCTCAAAATGAAACCTTTGATAAAACCAAGTTTAATATGTGTGTCATGAACGTAATGAACTTAATATCAGTGTGACCAAGTTTAATATGTGTGTCATGAACGTAATGAACGTAATATCAGTATGACCAAGTTTAATATGTGTGTCATGTGGGAAAGCCAATGAACGTAATTATCAGTATTTCTTCTTTCTATGAATGTTGTAGGCAAGTTTTGTTGTTGGATCCTCTAATTAATAAAATATCCAAAAATGGAAGTTGTCTTTCCTTCTCCAATTCAAAGATAAATTAAAGTGTCAGGATTACATTCGTTAAGACTAAAAAATATCTCTATGGTAATTAATAATTAGGTAAAACAGCGAAAGCCATCTACATACCAAACCCAAAAACGATCTGTGTTAAAAAAAAATAACCGGTAAAAATCTAACTTCAAATGATTCCATAAATAAATTACTTTTTGCCTCTCTTAATATTATTGGTCCTGAATGAGGAGAAGCGTTTGTCTTTTCGAAAGACCTGCCCTGCGTTAATAAATGTTTTTATTTTCTTTGTTTTTTTTATTGTTTTATTTATATATATATATATATATATATATATATATATATATATATATATATATATATATATATATATATATATATATATATATATATATATATATATATATATATATATATATATATATATATATATATTCTCCGGTGGGAAAAGACTGGAGGGCAACCAATTTCCACCGAAATTTTAAAAAATCAATCCTCATTGTTGGAGGCTGACATGTCCAGATACACGGCTTATGAAAATGTGAAAATCAAAAGAAATTGGGAAAACGGATAAAGGGAGTGCGTTCCAGACTTTACCAGTAGAGTATATGTAAGATTGAGCTTAGCCGTTAAGTTATGTTTGGGGTATGAGAGTTGGACAGAGAAAGAAAGGATGAGAATATGTAAAGACGCTTATAGCAAGAGTTCTCAATGAAGGAGGTATGCAATGAGAGAATTCAGAAGAGAAATGTCCGTTGTAATAGCGAAAGTATAGAGAGAGAGAGAGTGACCAAACAGCTCGGAGGACAGAAAACGATTGGAAAGAATCAGTGAAAGCGGGAGAGTTGGTGAGACGAAAATCGTAGACTCCACCTTCTCAAGGAGAGTTGCATGAGTGGAACCACCCTACATGTGTGAAGCATGCTCCTTACAAAGAGGAACAACACCCTTATAGAAAGCAAGCAACTAGGGTGGCTTGAAGAAATTACAAAGGCACCTCAGAACACCCAACCTCTTAGAAGCTTGTTTAGAAAGAGGAGTAATGAGATCTTTTCAAGAAAGATCACGAGAAAAAGATACACCGAGAATATTAAGAACAGATGAAGGTTTGAGTTGTGTGTTCTCGAAGAAGATATCATAGTTGTTTGGAAGATTCTTCTCGAGTGGAGAGATGGAGGAACTGAGCTTTTGAGGCATTAAAAACAACCATGTTTTCTCTGCCCCAATTTGAAGTAAGTGAAAGATCAGAGCTTAGTTGCTCCAAGGTTACCCTCCTCGATTCTATTAACTCCTGTTGGGAGGGACGTCTTTCAAACTGAATGAAGTAATAAAGGATGGAGTAATCAGCATAGGAGTGGATAGGAGATGAAGTAATAGAGTGAAGGTCGTTAATGAAAAGAAGAAAAAGTGTTGGGGATAGGACAGAACCCTGAGGAACACCATTATTAATAGATTTAAAGGGAAAACAGTGCCCGTCTACAACAGTTGCTATAGAACGACCGGAAAGGAAATTAGAAAGGTCACAGAGAGAAGGAGAGATACCGAAAGAGGGAAGTTTAGAAATCAAAGCTTTGTGCCAGACTCTATCGATAGATAGAAGTAATAGAGTGAATGTCGTTAATGAAAAGTAGAAAAAGTGTTGGGGATAGGACAGAACCCTGAGGAACACCCCTATTAATAGATTTAAAGGAAAAACAGTGCCCGTCTACAACAGTTGCTATAGAACGACCGGAAAGGAAATTAGAAAGGTCACAGAGAGAAGGAGAGATACCGAAAGAGGGAAGTTTAGAAATCAAAGC